>JAULAV010004680.1:0-89754 GCA_030789695.1 Scilla litardierei | reverse complement strand
TACCAAATAAGGGTGGACCCGGTCACTCCCGCACACTTCGTAGCTCAAGACTACCATGTATCCCGTGTATTATTATAATCCAATGTTCATACTTGTATTCGTATCAATATGGCTTCATGGTCCCATCACATCATCAACAGATAAGCATTTAATAGGACGTTCCACGATATACCATTCAATCATTACTTTTCAATACGGTACGTCAATCCGTTGTTTCAAAGGCAAGGACACTAATGACAGTTGTGATAGACCGACTTACATACCAATAGAGTTATGCACAATAGTCTCACTCCAAAGATGTTCAAAGGCATTAACAACACTCCAAAGAGTTTTGCTTGTTGAAAAGTCAAGGCAGAAGCCTCAACAGAGAATGTCAGTCCTGAGCAATGCTTTGAAGTCCAACTATGATGCCTATCCATGCTTTGAGCATGCGGTAATTCCATAAAGTACACTTTCTAAGTTTTTAAAGTTAGAATTTTTTGTGACTTACACCCGATCCATGCTTCGAGCATGCGGTTTTCAATTAGTACACAGTTTACCCAAGTAGATGGTCGTATACTACAACCATCTAATTTGAAAGTTAGTGATGTCTTACGTTCAAGTCAAAGTTGCTCTGCAGTTGTTTCGTTTCCTATTTAGTTAGGTCTCTAGTCATCTGTTCAGGTCAATAACTGTTCTGAGACTAGATGTCATGTCCTAAGTTCATACGAGTACACTAGCTAAATTTCTAAAGTTAGAATTAAAGTGACGTACCATCGAGAGTCGTAGTAAGACGAGATTGGAGCTAGAGCTTATAAAGATGCTAGTGCACGAGAATTGGTACCTGCAAACACAAGAAGTCATTAGTTACAGGCTACCCTATTTTCTATCTATTTAATTTGATCGTTTCGATTTTTAAACTGATTTAAACGGTGTTGAAATACGTTCTAAATTTTTATATAGGCTAGATATGATGAAAATAGTTTTACGGTAGGAGGAAATATTTTTCTAAAGCATATAGTAATTTTATAATATTTAGAAGCTCAAAAACAATTTAAAAACTATTTTTAATTAAGTAACATAATTATTCAACAATTTATTCTGGATGCAATATGTATCGAAAAGTTGCGAGTGAGCTGTCAAAATGACCGTCTCGAAGAGTACTACAACATATATTTTTCTCACGTATCAGTTTACGTGAAAATAACAAGTTACGGATTTTCGAATGAAAATAACGTATTTAAGTTATATGGTTAAAAATTAATTCTAAAAAAACTAGGTGCCTGATCAAGATGAAAGTAGCGCCATTGGATCCAGAATGTCATTTCTGATTTTCTGGAGCCGGTCTTGTAATTTTCTGACCCTTATATTATTTACTATTAAACCCATATTATTTAATTTTCGAAATACTTTATGTAACGGCCGCTTTCCGACCGTTCGTATTTTGTGCGTACTTTCCTCTTTTGTACACGTATTTTTCTTTGTCCTTTCTTCTATCCGGAATACGTGATGTTATATATCGTTGTGACCGTAAGGAAGAGTAGTTATTTGTGGGATTTTTAGTGAACGTCATTTCACGGGTCGTTCTCCCACAAATCAGCCTTGAATGAAGGGGTGTTTTAGCATCTAGACTTCAACGCTTAGTTTTTATTTTTATTATCGTTCTCGGTATGCTTAGCTCGTGACCAGACCCCGCATCTTCGATCCTCTCGTCGTCACGGTTGTCCCGATATTTTTTTCATAATTTTCGGACACCGTTAGCCCAACCTATCACACTAATTACATTCAAAACCCAATTAGCCTAATCCAATTTGAAATTCAAATATTAACCTAATCTTATAGGATTGCTTACGTATCACTTGTGATTCTCTAGCTATCCTCACCTAAAATATACCCTCCCTCTCTCACACACCCTCTCTCCAATCACCCTAGAATCTACCCCTTCTATACACATATTTTGCAAACTCACCATGTTAAAACACACACACCATGTTAAAACACACACACACACACGCGCGCGCGCGCGCGCGCAAAAAGCCCTAGGAATATCACGCAAGCTTCAGCCACCGCCCCATTTAACCCACGTGACCTGGGTTCCCGTTGTTGGCGAGGGTTCCTCCGACCGCCCTCCGGCCACCCTCCTTCTCGACAAACCATTTCCCTTTCTCCTCTCTCTTCTCTCCCCCTTGAAACACCCGAAACCTTCTATTAGCCGCAACTACATCAGTAGCCCATCCTACAGCCGCCGGCCACCCTTGTCCGGCCACCGTCGGTGTCCCACACCGCCGTCGATGATTCCCTCCGACCCCCTCTAGCTGCTGCACCCCTTTGCTACCTCCTCAAGCCTCGTCATCCTCGTAGCGATCCAAAACAGCCCGGATCTACACAAATCTATCCTTTTTCCTCCAAAATGGCCGGCCACCTTGCCGCCGGCAGTTGCTCCGGCCATCCCTCATGCGAGCGCGACCCCTTCGACCTCCTCCAATCCCCGACAGCCCCCGTGCGTCTAGGAGTTCACACACGTCGCAAATCTCGCGCGTTTTCCCCGACGTCGTAGCCGTCGCCGTGACGTTTCATTGTGCTACCCGCAACCGAAGCGATCCCGACGCCGTACCCATTGCCGAGCCATCTCGCTGCGCTACCCGCAGCCGAGACAATCCCAAGACGATCCCGAGATGACCCTTATTGCGCTACTCGCAGTCGAGGACAGGAGCACCACCACCGTTTCCAGACCCGACGTCAGACTCGTGCGCGTTCGTCGCACCAGGTTAGCCCTCTCACTTGTAGCAACCCAAACAATAAGTCATCAGAACCTAACTAAAATCATCAACTCAAACAACTAAATTTACTTTCTGCTCCTTTAAAACGATGTGGAACCGTAAATCGACGATCGGACTGATTTGACTGTGCACATCCGATAGAATCGTCGGATAGGGTGAACGAACATCTTGACATGGAACTGTTAGGGTAGCCACGTTTAACCTATAAATGAACCCTAATAGGATTACTAATAAGAGTGACCTGACACCGTCACTTGACTTGTTTCAGACGACCCCTTACCGACGCTTCGACTCGACGAGACGCTCCCGACGGACGTACCGCTCACCACCGCAGGCAAGTGTGTTCACTTGCGCATTTTCGGCCACGTTTAGGCCATTTTCTTCCTTAAACTGTAATAAGTATAAACAAGAGAACCAGACGTGAAATGATAGCGTCTGGGACAACCCAAAATAGCCTGGACTTGACGACGAAGTTTGGGCACAACAACAACAACAACGGACACCATAGGTTTTATCTGTGTGTGCATGCGTGTGGACCCCCAGAATGAACGACTTTCATCCACTTTCATCTTGTCTTGTCATGTCATGTGTTTCATCTTTCATCCACTTTCATCTTGTCATGTCATGTCATGTGTTACATAAGTCTGCGGGCGAATAGGGCACTCTCCAAGTTAGAGAGAGTGATCCCTTGTAATGGATAAGCCTGCGGGCGAATAGGGCACTCTCCAAGTTAGATAGAGTGAACCCTTGTCATGATACATAAGCCTGCGGGCGAATATGGCACTCACCGAGTGAGTGAGTGATCCCTTGTAATGATTGTCATGTGCACATTGGATGGGGTAGGGTTGAGCGTGCCGCGGTTTAGCGGGTTTGATCCCCCTCTATTCTAAAGGCGTGAACCCTCTTAGTGTCACACGGTACTTCTTGTCTTGTCTTGTCTAGCCTTGTTTTGTAGCAAGTAGCACACGCTACAGCTATTGCCTGTCACGTTTACTTTTCTGTGTTGTCTTTACTTTCTTGCACATATATATATCCGCCATGTTGTTGCATCATCTTCATGTAAACAACCTTTAAAATGTCATCCTTAAAATGTTATACACCTTGCAGTGGAGTATTCTCACGTTTACTTGCAGACTTCACCTGACGTACAACCAGTTTCTCTTGGTGTTTGTACGTCAGCTACCGAGACAGAGTTAGTAGACCAGGAGCCGGTACCAGAGGACTTGGAGCTGGAGTACGCTGCTGATCAGGAGTACGACTCGGGCGAGGACCAGTCTTAGGGGTTCCTCAGTTGCTGACCTTGGAGTTTCTGTTGTCTTTAGTTTGGGTGCGTAGCACCTTTTACTTTCTGTTTTAGGTTGGGTGCATAGCACCATTAGTTTCCTTTTCTACAGTTGTAGCCATGCTTGGGCTTCTTTTTAGACTTGATGTATCGCTGGATAATATCTTTTTATATTAATGAATGTATTTTCCTTCATGTAATCTTATTTCATTGTTCAGAACTTTTATACGCAAGAACCTGTAACTCAATGGTATTCCTACAGACGCTTATTGGGCCCGGGCTTCACAGCACCGGCCCTTGCAGACCTTCGTCTCGTCCTCGCACACATTTTGGGAAGCGGGGCGTGACAGGTTTTAGTGGTGGCCCATGCAGGTCATGCAAAAAGTTCAAAACCATAAGAGTACCGCATTCATTTAATATCCAGTTTAACATGTACAAGTCTAAATTGGGTTTTCCCTGTCAATAGGATGGCAGGAAGACGCAATACCCGTGCGGGTCCCTCTTCTGACGGAGCCATGAAGGGCTAAGGTGGCGAGTTTTGCCAATTTCTGGGCGTTATGAGAGAGATGTTGGATGTTCAGCATCAGTTGGTTGAGCAGACACATCGGGCTGCCTGTGCTGCCCAGACTGCTCCGGCTGCACCACCACCGTCGCCTCCGCCTACACCTCGAGCTACTCCTGGAGTGAATCAGTTCAATGAGTAACAGTCGAAGACCTTCCCTGGGAAGAATGGACTGCTGGATGCCACGAATGGATCCAGAGTACTGAAGATAAGTTGATAGCTGCCAAGATACCTGATGGGACCAGAGTGGAGATAGCGAAGATGCAGCTAGTTGAGAATGCTAGGAACTGGTGGCACATTGAGGAGAGGCCTCTGCAAAAGCCAGTTGAGTGGAGCACTTTCAAATCGATGTTCAAGGAGAAGTACTTTCCCAAGGCTGCGAAGAGGGAGCTCTTACAGCGGTTCGTGAACCTGACTCAGGGGAGTATTGTATGAGACCTTAGGATTTTTTTATAAAGAGAAAACAAAACAAAAAAACTAATAAAAATCCTAAACTATAAGATGGAAGGATCTCACCGAATGTTCCTCCAAACGAACTGAAATCGTAGATTGCAAGTACTATTATCCCTGGCAACGGTGCCAAAAACTTGCCTCGTCTCAAAATGTGTGAGCGCTACTCCCAAGTGCAGGAGATCGAACAAGTAATAATCCTGGTGAGTCTAGGTATCGTATCCACGGGACAACTGACCTGCAAAACCATGAACTTCAGTTTGTAAAGAGTACTAAAACGATAATAACCAACCACCTAAAGATATGGTATCAAGGGTTTAGAATAACAAAAGAAAATCATACGATAATTAAGGTGAATTTGATATGGGGTACTAATATGGAGAGTATGTGTTGGTAGTGATTTTGTTAGGGTGTGTGCAATCAATGATTATTAATACCTCTTCTATAACTCAACGTTTCGTCCGGTTAGGGCACGAGAACGTCGGAACGTATGGCGATAAAGAGCATGAAATAGTGCCAAAGAGTTAATCACGTATAACGTCAATTTCATATGGAAAATAAACACAAATGCCCTCTCCAGTCGCATCACGAATAAGTCCACAAATATCCTATTCAATTCAAGTATGCCCACGTCTCCGTATAACATACCCAAACAAGATATACGGAGAAATTGACAAAATACGTGATTATACAATGCAAATAGGGCAAAAAGATATCAAAATTAATGATTACGACACCTAACTACATCAACACCAACACATATAAAGATTAACCATGCATGGAGAGAATATATGCAGTATTCATAGACAAATACATCATAAAATCATCAAAATACGTGAATAATACTTCAATTCCAAGCCAAATACGCAAAATACAAGGCTAAAGATAGGAAAAATGTCACCAATTCTCTCCAAATAGCCCCAAATCTCCTTCAGATGATAGATCTAGCCTCTGTCCCCAGGGCCTCCAAATTTCATGGCGAAATACGGCTCCTAGAGCCCCCAATACGCCAGAATACGCCCCAAAAAGGCTGTCGAATACCCTCTGGAATACTAGGGTATTTATAGGGGTTTTAATTCGGATGCGGATGCTACAAAATCGCTTAAATATGCTCAAAACCCGCTAAAATCCGCTACTATCGATCGGCGCATTTGTCGACCGTCCGATCGAGGCGGGATTGAACGAGATGATGACGCATGGCTGTGCGGATCAGATCCGCACCCGCTTCGCTTACAACTCCGAGCGCCTCTCGTACTCAATCGAGCCGTCGAATCGAGCAGCGAACGGATGAGATTACGCCGCTGTCGATCGCTTCCATCTTCGAACGCAGGGATCATTTCGACCATAGGATCGAGCAGGGGAGCGTTTAGATCGCGCCACGTCCCTCCGTGGCACATACATTTCGCGCAGCTTTGATTCTCAGCAGTCAGATCTTCGATCGTGCGGCCACGACGCTCCACATCACATGTATATCTCCCGTCGATTTCGAATCGAGGCAGGAGTGATGCTGGCCGTTGGATCGTCATCGTGCGGCCATGGTTACGCCAGTTGCCCGCTCTTTCGTATCGCCTTCGGGATGATTCACGGCCGTAGGATCTTGATCGGAGGGTGCTTAGATAGCTATGTCGCCTTCTCTTTCGCCCTCGGATCTGGGCGAGAGTCACCGGATGTGCGCCACGTGGCCATGAGGAAGTCAACCGCTCCGCTGCGTTTGATCGTGATGCAGGCTGTTCGATCTGTGATCGACGGCCGCGATTGTGCCGCGTCGCCTTCTGATGAGGATCGTTGGATCGAGCAGGCGCGCACGGATGAATGCCACGTGTCCTCTCCTGATTGGGCGACGACCATATTTCTCATATTTTGAGCGTATTTCTTCATTAAATTGGTATTCTGCATTCAAAAATTCACAGTAATTATCACAGATATCAGAAAAATACAAATAAATAGTCGTTGGAATCGTGAGATCGAGATCTAGCCTTAAAAATATAAAAAGTGCTGAAATACTCAGTTTATTGCTGTTTTGTGCTCAAATCAAGTGATTTCTCTAATAAATGATGATATTCAAAATACGAACGTATTAGAGACCAATTAAGCATCATATAAGCACAAAATAAGGCTAAATGGGGTGTTTAATATGTAATATTCAACCCGAATCAAGTATGACGGTTGATGAGTACGAAGCGGAATTTGAGATGTTGAGCTGCTTCGCCCCGCACATGGTAAAGAAGGAGGAGAACAGAGCTGATCGGTTTCGTCAGGGGCTACACCCCAAGATACAGGCTTCTATGACTTCGACGTGTAGGGATCGACTAACCCTTGCAATACTAACAACATACACTAGAGGGGGGGTGAATAGTGTAATGGCAATAAAATTGTCCAAATAAAATTTAACTGGCAAATGCGGAATTATAAATGCAAGAGGAATTAAATGGCACAATCAATCCAAACGCAAACACAAAGTTTTACACTGGTTCCCCAAACTTGGGTATATCCAGCCACACCAATATTCACTATATTCCCACACAAAGAAGTGAATACAAATCTCACAAGGAGATACCCCACAAAGAGGATTTATGCCCTACACAAGGACCCAACCAATCCTACACAAGGATCAAGACTCCTACACAGAGAATCACTAACTCGCACTCAGAGAATTATGGTTAGCCCAACACTAGGACACTCGAACTCCCACAAAGAGAGTTAATTCCCACAAAGAGAATTCCCTAGTCCCACAAAGAGACAACCTCTCATAAAGAGAGAAACTCCCACAAAGAGAGTATCCTAATCCCACAAAGAGAAATAGGAAAACAAATTACACCCTGTACAGTAAATACTCTTACCTATGCCTTGAGATGCTTACTCATGAATGAATGCAAGGCATGGAAGAGGATCTCCAAGTGTTGGAATATGCTTGAGAGCACTTGGATGATTTCCCTTGAGCTGGACTTCAATGCATGAAGGAAGATGAATGCTCAATCGAGGGAAATGAGGGAGCTTGAGAGTGGCTTAAAAATCTATTGAGATTTTCAATAGAATCAAGAGTAATCAAGAATCAATCCAGAAGTTTAAGCAAAGGCAGCACACTCATATATATAGGAATCCTATATCAAGCCCAAAAACCCAAAGAAACAGCCAAATAAGCAAATCTGCAACGACTAGAAACTGGGTGAAAACGACAGGAACAGTCGACTGATGATCATAAGACAGTCGACTGATCAACGGCTAGAAAATATCCAACGGCTATAATCTGAGCCAGGACAGTCGACTGACGAAGTCAAAACAGTCGACTGACAAACAGGACAGGCGCCTGTTAATCCTTCAGCAGACAACTGCTACAGGGGATGGTTCGAAACAGAGAGCTGCACTCTTTCTCCAATTCTTCGCACAGGCGACTGATGTTAATAATACAGTCGACTGTCAAATAGTCAGGCGACTGTACATTCTTCATCAGTCGAATACTGTAAAGTATGGAGAGAAGACAGAGAGATGCAGAGATTGCACTTACGCTAGACATGCAACTGTTGGACAATTTCCAGGTGACTGTAAATATACAGGCGACTGGATACCGATCGACAGACGACTGTGCGTAAAGTTCAAGTTTGAGTCAATAGAAATGTTGACTTGAGCAGTGCATATCAGGAAACTGTAGAAGGATCTACAGGCGACTGGAAATCACCCAGTCGGCTGTGTTTCCCGCAACAGGCGACTGACGGAAAGAGTGAACCTATTGGGTTGGATTCTATGATAATCCTAAGGTTCACTAGGATGGTTAAATGCATGAACATGAATGAGCAAACCATCTAGCAAGGCATTACATCAACCCTAGACTCAAAAAGAGAGAGAAAGCAATAAAGTAAATTACATGAATTACAATGCTTTCTTAAGAGTCTAAGTCTTCAATCTTGATGCCTTGATAGCTCTCCATCATCTCCAAGCTTTGGCACTCCTTGAGTCCAAACTTTGGTCCTTCTTCACATGATGTCCATCCTTACACCAAGTGATTAGTCTCCAAGAAAGATATCCCTGAAATAAACTGAGAGACTAAGACATGAGATTCATTAGCAACAACATAATGTTGTGATCATCATCAAAATAAGATTGGTATGAAACACCAATACTCAACAATCTCCCCCTTTTTTGATGATGACACACATTATGTAAATCATAAAGAATTAAAGCACAATCCTAATGATCTCCCCATAGTTATATGCACCAAATATATAATGAGCTACATAAAGGTAAATACTCATAATACCAATAACAACAAGGTGACATATAATAGGTATGTATTACATAAACCAATTGCAAGGAATAAAAGCATGCAAACATGAAAGGTTTATATAATCCCATATATCTCTCCCCATATGCATATGTATATATCTCTCCCCCTATAGATATGATCCCATAATGCATATATCTCTCCCCCTTGACTTCGTCAAAAAGGTGGACATAAAAAAATATCCCCCTTTGTCATCTTAACCAAGATGTGACAATATGCAAGAAAAGAAAGATATGTATGATACCAAATTTAAAAATTTAGTGGGTATCAATTCACTATCTCATGCTCCCCCTAGATCATAGAAATGGTCAACTTTTGACTTTTAGGATCTAATACCAATTAATTAATGGAGCCTTGGGCCTATAGTGTATCAAAGCAAAAGATATGGAAAAAAATCAAGCTTCAAAGATACACAAGGATATTGCCAAAAACAATGAAACATGAAACAAGTTGGCAATAAACAAGAGGTTTGGTTTGAGACCCAAAATAACCAAATGTAAATAATGATCTCAAATAACCTCCGAAATGAGAGTTAAAATATGTCTTAAAATAATTTAAACATATAATATATTAACTCCCCCCATTGACATACACATGGATCAAAAATGCATGCATGTCAATAAACCCCAAGGTCCCAATTTTCATGAAAAGAAATAAATTTGAAAGATATTTTCAAAATCATGAAACACACACAATCAATGGGTATGCTCCAAATACACATAGAAGCACAATACCCATGCAACATGCAAATGTGTGAGGAACCTCAACATTAGGTAACCAAACCCAAGAGGAGTTTGATTTCCTAACGTAATCACACGAGGTGATCACATCCTTAACTAGAGAGTTGATGTAACTTTATCTCTCTTGCACACTACCCTTAGTGGGAATCCACAATCTCAAGGACTTCCTAGGCAATGGTTTTGCCTTTGCAAGAGGGAAGGATGTGGCATGCTTAGGTGTAGAAACAAGTTTCTTAGCATGCATAGAATGAGGATTTTGCTTCTTAGCAAAAAATGAAGATTCTTCATTCTTCCTCATCACCTTGTGATCTACATGCTTCTTGTGAGTGTTATTGTTGTACAAGAGAGCATGGTGATTCTTCTTAGATGCTTTAGCAATATTTCTTGAATTTGCACCAAAAGAAGAATTAGAGGTGGGGTTGAGAACCACATTTTGAATATAACCCAAACCTCCTCTATGATTTGCCGGATGTTGTTTTTCCAACAAATCATGGAGTGAATCCCTAGAATACACAAAGTTTATAAGCTTCCGGGATTCCTCTTCACATTTCAACGTAAGTTGTTGAATGTGAGCATCTAAGCTAAGGTTTTGAGCAATGAGTTTTTCATTAGAAAGGCTCAATTCCTTAACTTGAGAGAGAAGTGTCTCTCTCTCACAAGTGTCATACACATGTCCTTTCATCATGAACTACACTTGCAATAACTAGTTCATGCATTCTACTCTTACCAATCTTATATTTTGCTTTTAATCTATTGTAAGAGTTGATGCACTTACTAGCATTTTCAGAGACTAAGTCAAATTTGATCTTGAGCTCCTCATATGAGATCTTTTCTTCCTCGATCTCAACATCATCATCATCCTTGCAAGAGCTTGATGATGACTTTTCCTCCTTAGCCGTGAGGCACGAATCCTCATAGGAATTGTATGCGACAAGCCAAGCATCCAACTCTTCTTCGTTTAATCTGGAGGGGATTGGTGTAGGACCATCCATGGCTACAAAGCATGCATGAGCATCCTCCTTTGTATCCTCTTCTTCGTTATTAGAAGAGTCCTCACTCGAATCATCAAAGGTCCCGACAAGTCCCTTCTTGTGATTTTTGGACTTGGACTTTCCTTTCCAATACTTCTTCCCTTTACCTTTGCAAGTTTCTTTGATGGGTTTGGAAGGGCATTCGGTGGACAAGTGACCTTTTCCACTGCAAGTGTAACAAGTAGGAACCTTGTTAGAATTGGAGGCAAACTTTTACAAAGACTTACCTTGCTTGCATTTGAGGAAAGCTTTGAATTGCTTGGCAAGATCCTCAATTTCTTCTCCACTTGCATCTTCTTGCTCATCTTCTTCGCTAGGGGCTTCTCGATGGAATTTCCTCCTCCACTTGATTGGCTCCTCCTTGGCATGGAATGCAACTCCCTTTTGCTTCTATAGCTTCTCGGGCTTCGTTGGTTGAATCTCCTTCTTGTGTTGAAGCTTCACTTCATACGCCATGAGATTTCCAATGCACTCCTCAACAATATATTTGGACGTGTCATATTACTCCAAAATTCCGTTGGCCTTTGACTCCCAACGAGGTGTGAGAGAGTCTAGGATCTTCTCAACACGATACTCTTGGGAAATCGTCTTCCCGAGTCCATCCAAAGCGTTCACAATATTGGTGAACCTTGTGAACATCTCTGAAATGCTTTCGCCTTCCTGCATCTTTAACATTTCATATTTAGATCTAAACACAGTTTGTTTAGATTTCTTTATCTTCGTTATCCCTTCATGACAAATATCCAAAGTGTGCCAAATATCATTCGCCGTTTTGTACATGGAGATACGGTTGAACTCACTAGCAGAGAGAGCGCAATGTAATGCATTCATAGCTCTCGCATTGAACTTGATTGAGTCCTTCTCCGTCTTTGCCCTAGAAGCCGCAGGAGTAGTGGGCTTCTCAAATGGCACCTCCGTGATGTCCCATAGGTATTGACCCTTCATGTAGATCATCATTCTGATCTTCCAACTTGGGTAGTTGGTTCTGTTGAAGAGCGGGGGTCGAACGGTTGAGTGACCTTCTTCATGAGACGCGGAAGAGGCGTTGAATGCCATCGGTGCAGTATGCTTTAACCTCGCTCTGATACCAATTGTAGGGATCGACTAACCCATGCAATACTAACAACACACACTGGAGGGGGTGAATAGTGTAATGGCAATAAAATTGTCCAAATAAAATTTAACTTGCAAATGCGGAATTATAAATGCAAGAGGAATTAAATGGCACAATCAATCCAAACGCAAACACAAAGTTTTACCCTGGTTCCCCAAACTTGGGTACATCCAGCCACACCAATATTCACTATATTCCCACACAGAGAAGTGAATACAAATCTCACAAGGAGATACCCCACAAAGAGAATTTATGCCCTACACAAGGATGATCGGTCCATATTTTACACCTTTTTTCTGCATGTTTTCACGCCATTTCGATTGCTTATATTGCGATTTTCACGAGTATTCGACGATATTGCATTACTTTTCACTATTTCTTGTTTTTGTCGGATTTCAGGAAATATAGAGCAATCAGGAACAAAAATGAGCTTAAAGGACTTGCACATGTACCGGAGCCTCGCCTATGGCTCTATCGAGGAGCTAACGGCGATGGAAGATGGGTGGAAGAAGAAGGAACTCTGTAGGAGCGACGAGGAGTCGAAATGATGATGATTGGGCATCTACAGCATGTCACTCGGCCGAGTGAAGCACTCACTCGGCCGAGCAAGAAGACCACTCGGCCGACCTGACCGGACACGCACCACAGAAGGAAATCAGCGTGCACTCGGTCGAGTGACAATAGTCCACTCGGCCGTGTATGGAGATCCCCTCGCCTGAGTGGCACGGGAAAATCCACCCATCGAAGGAGCCGACTTACTGGAATCCGTCAGGCGATTGAGGGTTCTGACTCGGCCGAGTACCGAATGCCCCTCGACCGAGAGAGTAAAGCCACTCGGCCGAGTCACCTCCGAAGACAGACCCCCTAAGGCCCCCGACTTACTGGAATTTTACAGGGTCTGTCACTCGGCCGAGTAGAGAATCCCACTCGATCGAGTAGAGAAGTCCACTCGGCCGAGTGACGCCGAGGACACGCATCGCCCAGATTTTCAGACAACCGTTCACTCTTTTGAAATCTGCTATCATTCCAGCAATTAAAGTATTTTTCTCATATTTTTATGGATAGTAGACTTCATGAAGGTTCCATGCCGCCAAAAACACGCCAATCGGAGGTTGGATGAAATCTGGAGAATTTCTGCAAGTTGACGCTGCAGTGCTGGAATTTCCACTCGGCCGAGTCACATGTTCCACTTGGCCGAGTCGGCGGCAGGCCCAGATTTTAAGTTGCGGTTTGGGCTGTTTTTGGGCACGATTTTGAGGGGTTTTCTAGGGTTTTTTGCTAGGGTTTTGGGAGACTATATAAGGGGTTTGTAGCCACCATTAGAGAGAGTTCCTATATGTTTTCTTAGGGATTATTTTATAGGTTAGGCCATGCCCCAGGCCCCCTCTTGGATCTAAAAGCTTGTATTTTGGATTGAAGATCTTCATCAAAGCTAAGTATTTTGTTCTTGTTATTTGAATCTTTGTTTTTCTATCTTTTTGTATGCAAGCAATGATTTTTATTGATTCTCATATCGTTATTACTACGCTTGAGTAGATTTGTTGTTCTAGGGCATGGGGATGAACCCTATGGATCTAATTTCAGATTTGTGATGAATGAATCTCTAAATTGCTAGAATTGCTAGGAGGTTAGGTTGTGATCAATTTATTACGGATAGCTAGGGATTTCCATCGATTGGGGTTTGCAAGAGATTGGATTCTAATCGATGGGAAGGCCTAGATATTCGATTTAGGTTTATAATCGAGATTCTCTAGACTTGGTTTGCAAGAGATTGGACCAAAGCTAGGATTTATATTATAAATCTATACTCATATTCGTTTGCAAGAGATTGGACGAATACGAACTATCACAACCTAGATCGTAACTCGAGTTTGCACGAGAGTGGGCTCGAGGGGCGGTTGAACGATGATGT
This sequence comes from Scilla litardierei, assembly GCA_030789695.1. Classification (NCBI taxonomy): domain Eukaryota; kingdom Viridiplantae; phylum Streptophyta; class Magnoliopsida; order Asparagales; family Asparagaceae; genus Scilla; species Scilla litardierei. Next base: position 75,625 of record JAULAV010004680.1, on the reverse strand, counting down.
CGATCCTAATGCTAGTGGCTTAGGCTAGGGTTTGCAAAAGATTGGGCCCCATCCTAGGTTGCTATAGACCGGCAATAGCGTGAGAGCGTGAGCTTGGTTCTCTATTCAGTTATGACTAGTTCACCTCAACACAAGCCTAGTAATATTGAGATTCACTATTTACAATAATGTATGACGATCCGTAGAGGGAATTCCCTAGCCCTAGACACTTTTATTATATTTTATTTGAATCGATATTCGACCGACTTATTTATCACCGACACCGACATCTACCACCATTTCCATTATAGCATTCCATAACCATCTCCATCAATAAAACATTCGTATTCAACCAACCTAGGATAGATTGGACCCAACACCACCTCCTCGTGTTTGATACCCGCTCGCCACTTGACCGTGCGCGTGCGGTAAAACTACAATCGTTCTCCGGGTGTATATTCGGAGCGTCGATCAAGTTTTTGGCCCCGTTGCCGGGGAGGTGTTTTCCGTTGGGTGCCAATTTGTCACAATTAGGTTGATTAGACTACGGAAAAAAATTTTTGAAAAGAAATTTTCACCCCCGCCACCATTATTATCATTTATATATTCTTTTGTGCCACTGATATTTTTCTCCAGGTATTTATATTTGTTGATCAGGTGCTATGGATTATAATACGTGGACCACAGATTATGATCAGAGTGCTCAGATGGGAGAATATTATTTTGATCAGAGTGCTCAGATGGGAGAATACTATTTTGATCAGAGTGCTCAGACGGGAGAAAACTTTTTGGATGAGATGCATGCACACCAAGTTAAAATACAAGCCATGCTTGATAAGGGCGCCCTTCAATTGGAATGCATGAAGAGAGAACTTGAAATGAATGCGCTCATGCTTAAGGTTGCAGGGATTTCCAAAGATATCAGTTCTGCTTCTTCATCTTATGGGCAAGAAGCATCTCCAACCATATTACCAGAGCCAGAATGTGCCGTCATCGATCACATATCCTACGATACAACTATTGCATATAAAGAATGGATGGACGAAGAGGCCGCGGAGGAAGCAGAAACTGAGTCATATGCGCAGCTAGAGGAGGACGCATTTCAGAGATTATTGGATGGCCTCTTGGAGTCAGTGAGGTTCACCGGTTCAGAGAGCATTACCGCAGGTGATGCATTTGAGCTACGATTTGCAGATTTTGTTATGAACCGTGTTTCAGCTGCAGGAACAATTGAGGAGGACATCCATGTCAGTCTTGAGGGGGATGGACTATATTTTCGGATTGCTTTCAGGCATTCCCCTCCACATGATACATCCCAACAAGTTGACATACCTGAGCAGCCAGCATCACCATTCCAGAGAGAGCCTACATTGATAGTTGATGAGAAGGCAAATGAGCACACTGTCGAGCCAGAGCATGCTTTTGAGGAGGCCTTACACACGGAGCCAAAGCTTATCACCGAGGAGGTCATGCATCGGGACGAGGACACAGCCATTCTCATGAGGATCCCGAGCACTACCCTCCTCCATTAGAGCTTCCGCAGCCACCTCATCCTTCCACTGACGCCGAGGACTATCCCACAGAGCTTATGGCTCCCTTTCAGGGAGATCTCTTCACCCCCTTATCTCCTACATTTGATTCCCCTCCCGTGTATGATGTTTTTTGTGATTCAGATTTTGACGACTCATCGTGCCTTTTGCAGGATACACATACATATGAACAAAAGGTACAATGGGATGTATAGGAGGAGGAGAGCGAGGAGTTAGCACCCATGGACGCATATGAATATGATAAAGAGGTGCGCTGGGATGAGTCCGACGATGATGAGGAGCATCTTGATGAGGCCCACACCTATGATCTAGATTTACCTAAGCAGCATAGAGAAGACACCACAGAGACAACTATCACGGCACGAGAGGATATTGGATTATTTTCAGGGAAGTATCGTCCACCACTATTTATTTCATATACTTCTATAGACGATCCTCTTTGGAATACTTTTATTACGAGGGTGAATTTTTTGCAGCGAACTGATGCATCCTATTCTCTGCAGGGTACAGGTGGAGTCCTTGTGGGAATGTTGGAGGATGCATTGCTGGAGTTCGTTGGAGTCCGTGGACACACGCATCTGGCAGAGCCACGGAAAGAGCAGTTGGAGTAGTTGCCTGCACCGGTAAAGATACTTGATCCCCCTTTTGCTATAGGTGATATCAATCCAGTAGTGTAGAAATTTTTATACTTTAAATAAACACGAATCCTCTCGACAGCGAGAGGACCATATAGATTTGCTTGAATAAATATCACCTCATATGACGGCAACAAAAATATTTTACACCCCAAACCCATTATATATATATTAATTGCCCTCTTCATATTTTGATACGCCACATCCTTTTGATCACCACCATCGAGCATTTCTTTTAAGTGAATACTCACTTTCTTATTCATTTGACTTGATCACGCTTGCAAAGCCATGACATTTTTGATCGAGTCATTTGAATAGGATTGTTTAGCATAAGCTTGGGGGAAGGCGCTCTCATTCATCATTGTATGTGCATGTAGTTGCATTAGGATTTCATGTCATTCATTTCATCATTTTTCATTCACTCCCTCATATTTATCCACTACTACAGATTTGGGCTTGGGTAACGCCACTTAGATAGCGCTTCTAAAAAGCGCTATCTAAGTGAGCTCTTGTATAGCGCTTCTGCACTTATAGAAAATAAAAATAAATCAAAATTACTGTAAAAATCACTTAGATAGCGCTTTTTGTTAAAGCGCTATCCAAGTAAGACCTTAAATAGCGCTTTATTTTAGCGCTATGGTACTAATCGTTACATAAGCACCTTTATTAAAAAATATACATTTATATAATTTCTTACACAGCGCTTATTTTCCCGAACCCTAAATTTACCGAGCTTAAATTTCCCAACCCTCGTCTGGCAGCGACCTCCCCACTTGCGATCCCCTCTTTCTCTTGCTTGGATCCCGTCCGCCCTTCAATCATCGCTCCCAAAGTACACGGCGGCCAGAGCCACGTCCTCCGCCGTCAGCACCGCCTCCCTCTTCAAATTCGCCATCCCCCCATCCACTCCTCTATGCTCCCCCCTCCGCCCCGAAGAACTCCTTTGACATCGGCGATGCAGGAACGGCGAGATGCAGATCTCTTCCGTATTACCCTAGCTCCACCGCCCGTACTGCCATAAAAACGGCGAGATGCAGATCTCGTTGCAGGAACGGCGAGATGCAGGAACGGCCTGAGCCACGTCCCGTTCTGCCCTAGCTCCGCCGCCGCGTTCTTCGGTTAATAAATCTGATGAGGAGAAGCTAGAGATGAGGCTTGGGCCACCAGGCTACGATGACTACACATCAATGTAATAATGTGTTGTTTACATTTTTTTGGATATGATCTATCTCTTCTGAAAAAACCAAACAAGCAATCAAGTATTGCTTACATTATTTTTATTTTTATGCGAAAATGGATGCCCCATTGCTCAGATCAATGTCAGATTTTATTTTTCTTCTGCTTATTCTAATTATTAGCCATTACTCTAATTTTTTTGTGTAATCTAATAGAGTTTTTTTCGGCAGATATATGTTTTTGGCTCAGGAAATGGAGAAGTTGTTGACCCATCAAAGAGTAAGCCCCTCTTTATGAGTTTTTAAAGCTGATTGTTTAGAAAACCACTGAGGAGGGGAATTTTGTTAAATTATTGATGCATGGTTTTTATTGATCAACCCTATTATTTGAAGAATTGTTGATGTAAATGGAATGGGTGATGATGATGCAGATTTCCAACCCAATCTCAATCACAGTTGAAACCACTGCAAATCAGGTATATCATGCGCACATATGCAAATGATATTGATTGAAAAACCATGTATAGCACTAGTCATGAAATTTTGGGCTTTTTGCTTATTGAAATCTTACTGTTGAATATGCCAGAAATTTTAAGGTAGAGAAAAATTCATGCTTTTTGGCAGAGAGAGAAGAAAGTGGGAATGTTGAGATATGAGGCCCCATGATTTTTTTGATATGATCCCTTGTAATTAAAGTCAATAGCAGTCAATGCGGAGTCTTCATCTTTTTTCTACACTCCTGTTTCACTATATAGATTGTTCGGTCCTGCTTTAGTCACTGTCAGTGACACATTGGTAAATTTAATCTGTGGTCTTTTACATTGTGAGGCTCTCTTTTTTAGCTTTCAAATTGGTTTTTTTGTTGGCATATTCTTTTAAAATCATAGAGCATTATATATTGGTTGTTTATCTGCTTTGTGTTCCATTGGTAGTATCCTCTGGCGAGTACTCCGTTTTGTATTTTTGTTTGTTTGTTCTTTTTTAATCAATGTGTGTCCTGCGTTAGTAGTGTTAACGGCAATGACTTACTTGCAGGATCCACTGGTAACTGAAGGAGCAAACTTAGTTCCTTTGCTTGGGATAGACGTATGGGAGCATGCATACTACCTGCAGGTAGATATTGTACCTTTGTATTTAATTTTGTCACTTGGTGTTTCACAGCAGTTCCAGCTTTTTATGTTTTAAATAAATTTTAACTAGTTTACTTGGTTCCCTTTTTTATTTTATAAAATGGGCATTTTGAAGGGATACCATACTAGAATGTGAGAACATTAACTAGTTCTGGACGAGTGTATGTTACCATTTGTGTTTGTAAATTTAAATGCTCATATGGATGACTAAATGTAATAATTTCTCATGATATTACATTTTTTGGTACTCGTGGTTGCCATTAATTATAATAACCCTTCTAACCAATTCATTTGTTGTCCACCCAATTATTATTAATTTATTATATGTCTATTATTCTCGTGCTTCTGAAATTATTGTTGAAGCATCAAGGAGCTCAAGTAGCTTCGTCTGGGCAACTAATGACCATACGTGAGTGATTATAAGATAGCTACATCAGGTTGACCATAGCTAAAGAGTATATGTGATCCATTTTGCTGAGATCCGGAGGCCATGAAGAGCGCCATCAGAAAAAAAATGTTCTAGGTTTCTTCATGTTAGAGTCAAAAAATGGAAAATAGGAGTCCAGGTCTTTATTTTCAATATCAGCATATAACATACTTGAATGGAGAACTGGAATCATGTTGTAATGCTTCCATTCTAATGTTTAAAAACTCAGTAGTTTTTATCCCTGATGCCAATGCCAAATTGGTATCCATAAGAGAGTTTTGCCCTTTCCCCAGTTCTGTTTTAATTTACTGAGATTAACATGAAGTACGTATCCAATCTTTTGCATACTACCGAATGCAACCACTCTTATTTCTTTAGTGTCTTTGTGATATATCCTAGCAACTTTAGTCAAAGGGCACCTAAAATAGGTATATCTCACTGACATGGGGGGTTTCCCTGTTTTAAACAGATATAATCCCCCCCCCCCCCCCCCCCCCCCCCCCCCCCCTAAAATAGTTATATCTCACTGACAAGGTCCCCCACCTTGTCATATACATGCTAGCACACTCATTTCTGTGCACAGTTCCACTCATATTTTCGGCAGAAGAACCCTAGCTTTGCATGTGTACCAATGTTACCTATCAGCCAATGACAGATTCATGTTATGGCTGTGTTGAATCATATGAGTGATGCAACCATCAGCACTTTGTACTATTGAATTGCAATACAGTTTCATGGGAATTATTACATTCTCATTTAAGAAATACATTTTCAAGGGTGGGGTATTATGTTGGTATTGGGAACATCAAAATACAAAGATACAATGAAAACCAATATACCATAAACTTTGTGATACTTTCACATTGCCTTGATTTATTCTGAAAATATTTTTTTGGTTAATAGATTCTCCTGCTTGCTTTATATACATCCTGCAGCGACGCCGTGTCGGCAGTTATATTTTTGGAATGATTTGGTCTTGCTTCATATGAAGTATATTACATGTATATTCAATTTATGTCTTGTCTATGCTAATATTGGCCGTTCGGATGTTGTGCAGGCAAACTTTTGTGAAGGCACTGGAGCCATTTGTTAACTGGCTTGAGGAAGCAGAAGAGGAAGAATGAACGAAGTAGTAGGGGTGACATTAGATCATCTGATTTGTAGCGTCTTGCCTGCGTGATTCTGTAACAAGTAAAATGAAACTTGTAACAACAATAAATTTCGTTACGGTGTGGTTACCTTCTTTGTTGGAGCAGCATGTGCTTGTATTGATGTTACTTTCTATCCCGAGGGAGCTTTGTTATCTTAGAGTAAAACTATTTTCCAGCGAGTGGGATGCGGTTCCCAGCCTGAATATGCAAGCTAGGGTTCCCTTCGCTGCAATGTTTCTTGGGTTGCTGGTGGAATGAACTGAGAGTGACTTCCAGGCTCATTGCCAGCATCCGGATATTGGTCATTGCTATTTATGGAAGTGTTCAGTGTTGTCACGCTCGTGCAGAGTGCAATTCATTTGTAAAGATTGTTTTATTGATGACGGATATACCAGGTTATTTACAAGATAAACTTTTGAAGAAAGAAACTGGAAGCTTAATGGCCTCTTTGATTGCTTTATTGGTTGTATGAAGCATATGCTAATATGTATGTATGAAGTGACCTGATGGCTGAAAGATGCAGAGCATGACTGCCAATTTATTTGCTTTTCCCTTTTTTTTCAAAAAAAATTAAACATTAGCCACGGACAGTCCGTGGCTAATACTTATTAGCCACGGCCATTCCGTGGCTAATTCATATTAGCCACGGCCATTCCGTGGCTAATTCATATTAGCCACGGCCAGTCCGTGGCTAATGTGTATTAGCCACGGCCAGTCCGTACATTATATGCAAGGTATAAATCAAAATTTCTCCAGTATAGTAAACAACTTGGATAGCGCTTAAAAAGCGCTATCCAAGCTACCATAGCGGTAGCTTGGATAGCGCTTTTATAAGCGCTATCTTAGTAAACCACTACGATAGCGCTTATAAAAGCGCTATCCAAGCTACCATAGCGGTAGCTTGGATAGCGCTTAAAAGCGCTATCCAAGTGTAAAAAAAAGCGTTATGCAAGCTTTTTTTTGTAGTAGTGATCGTTATTCCTCATATTTTTCCTTTTATGATCAATGTGAAGTTTAAGCTTGGGGGAGTGTATTTCCGTGCCATCTAGTTACATTTTTACTTTATTTTAGGGGTTTTTTAAATTTTTTAAAATTTTTGCATCATCTTTATGATTTTTTCCATCTTATTTTCCTTTTATGTGTGTTCATGCATCATATTGTGTGCCTTTTTTTCTTGTCTTTCCTCTCTTTTATTTTATATCTTTATTTTCTTTTCCTCCTTTTGCTAGATTTGTTCCTTATGATGATATCTCTTATTACTTTAGTAGCCATCACGATACTTATTATTCCTTGCCATGCTATTTAGAGTATTCCATAGTCTTGCTATTCACACGTGCTTGCAAATCTATTTCTCTTGATGACTCCTCTAAGTGAATGCATGATATTAATTGAAGCTGAATGTATTGATTAGTGTTTAGTATGCTTTTGTTGGAAATGCACCAAGATTCACGCATCATTAGTATATCTGAAGCATCAGTTTTATTGTCTTATTCACCTTCTGTTGCATGCCCGATATGGTTGTAAACTTTACTGCTTGACTTCACTATTTATTGAAATGATTGAGAATATCCATGCTTACATATGAGTTTTAATTGATGTATTATCTTATTGAACCGTTCGTGCACATCTTAGAGTGAGCCGAGTGTTATATTACTTCCTTCTCCACACATATCTTTTTATTCTCTACACGTCACTTGAGTTCACATCCTAAAGCTACTTATATCGCATCTATTTCCCAAAAATCCCCACAAAAGAAAATTTTAGCTCCAAAAAATTCCAAAAAAGCCAAAAAGGAGCCAAAACCCAAAAAATACAAATCATATAGCTCCTACAAAAATCCAAAATGAAAAATTTGAGAAACAAAATGTTCAAAAAAAGAAAGATATATCTTTATCTCATTATTGGAGCCACAAAATACTTGGGAAAACCAAGGCAAAAATCCCATTTTCCACTATCATATACCTTTAGATGCGATGCCTCAAACTAAGCTTGGGGGGGTGAATTCATTGACCATATGAGTGAGTATGACATTAGAGTGGAGATGTGCATGAATGGGAATATTCGATAATGCTTAGACTTTGCAAAATATATTAGATATGGAGATTTTTCAAGATTTGAAATAAATATGTGAATGCCATGATTTATTCCATTCTCCATTGCATGTTTGGTGTGATTCTTATATGCTTCATTTATAACTTTTGATTGAAAAGTGCATCGCCAACATTTGTATATTAAATTCTATGAAATGCGTGATGTAGATATGAATTGATTGTATGAATTTAGAGAGTCCCTTTTATTGTTCTTAAAATCTTGCAAGTACCATGTCTAAGTAAGATTTGAAATCCTTATAGCATGTGACTCGTATTTTCCAAGTTATCGTGATGTATAGCTTATGGCTTGAGATCTGAGAGAATAATCTAGCAACCACTTCCACCTCGTGTTCTTTCTTTCATTTCATTTCCTTTGTTTTCATGTCCCGAGTTCGTCTCTTTACTTATCTTCCTTGAGGACGAGTAAGAGGCAAGCTTGGTGGATTTTGATCGGTCCATATTTTACACCTTTTTTCTGCAAGTTTTCACGCCATTTCGATTGCTCATATTGCGATTTTCTCGAGTATTCGACGATATTGCGTTAATTTTAACTATTTCTTGTTTTTGTCGGATTTCAGGAAATATAGAGCAATCGGGAACAAAAATGAGCTTAAAGGAATTGCACATGTACTGGCGCCTCGCCCATGGCTCTATCGAGGAGCTAACGGCGATGGAAGATGTGTGGAAGAAGAAGGAACTCCGTAGGAGCGACGAGGAGGTGAAATGATGAAGATTGGGCATCTACAGCATGTCACTCGGCCGAGTGAAGCACTCACTCGGCCGAGCAAGAAGACCACTCGGCCGACCAGACCGGACACGCACCACAGAAGGAAATCAGGGTGCACTCGACCGAGTGATGATAGTCCACTCGGCCGTGTATGGAGATCCCCTCGTCCGAGTGGTACGGGAAAATCCACCCATCGAAGGAGCCGACTTACTGGAATCCGTCAGGCGATTGAGGGTTTCGACTCGGCCGAGTACCGAATGCCCCTCGGCCGAGCGCGTAAAGCAACTCGGCAGAGTCACCTCCGAAGACAGACCCCTCAAGGCCCCCGACTTACTGGAATTTTACAGGGTCTGTCACTCGCCCGAGTAGAGAAGCCCACTCGACCGAGTAGAGAAGTCCACTCGGCCGAGTGACGCCGAGGACACGCAGCGCCCAGATTTTCAGACAACCGTTCACTCTTTTGAAATTTGCTATCATTTCAGCAATCAAAGTATTTTTCTTATATTTTTTATGGATAGTAGACTTCATGCCGGTTCCAACGCAGCCAAGAACGTGCCAATCGGAGGTCAGATGAAATCTGAAGAATTTCTACAAGTTGACGATGCAGTGCTGGAATTTCCACTCGGCCGAGTCACATGTTCCACTCGGCTGAGTCGGCGGCGGGCCCAGATTTTAAGTTGCGGTTTGGCTTTGTTTGGGCACGATTTTGAGGGGTTTTCTAGGGTTTTTTGCTAGGATTTTGGGAGACTATATAAGGGGTTTGTAGCCACCATTAGAGAGAGTTCCCATATGTTTTCTTAGGAATTATTTTAGAGGTTAGGCCAAGCCCTAGGACCCCTCTTGGATCTAAAAGCTTGTATTTTGGATTGAAGATCTTCATCAAAGCTAAGTAATTTGTTCTTGTTATTTTGAATCTATGTTTTTCTATCTTTTTGTTTGCAAGCAATGATTTTTATTGATTCTCATATCGTTATTGCTATGCTTGAGTAGATTTGTTGTCCTAGGGCATGGGGATGAACCCTATGGATCTAATTTCAGATTTATGATGAATGAATCTCTAAATTGCTAGAATTGCTAGGAGGTTAGGTTGTGATCGATTTATTACGGATAGCTAGGGATTTCCATCGATTGGGGTTTGCAAGAGATTGGATTCTAATCGATGGGAAGGCCTAGATATTCGATTTATTTTATAATCGAGATTCTCTAGACTTGGTTTGCAAGAGATTGGACCAAAGCTAGGATTTTTATTATAAATCTATACCCATATTCGTTTGCAAGAGATTGGACGAATACGAACTATCACAACCTAGATCGTAACTCGAGTTTGCACGAGAGTGGGCTCGAGGGGCGTTTGAACGATGATGTCGATCCTAATGCTAGTGGCTTAGGCTAGGGTTTGCAAGAGATTAGGCCACATCCTGGGTTGCTATAGACCGGCAATAGCGTGAGAGCGTGAGCATGGTTCTCTATTCAGTTACGACTAGTTCACCTCAACACAAGCCTAGTAATATTGAGATTCACTATTTACAATGATGTATGACGATCCGTAGAGGGAATTCTCTAGCCCTAGACTCTTTTATTATATTGTATTTGAATCGATATTCGACTGACTTCTTTATCACCGACACCGACATCCACCACCATTTCCATTATATCATTCCATAACCATCTCCATCAATAAAACATTCTTAGTCAAACCAACCTAGGATAGATTGGAGCCAACACCACCTCCTCGTGTTCGATACCCGCTCGCCACTTGACCGTGCGCTTGCGGTAAAACTACAATCGTTCTCCGGGTGTATATTCGGGGCGTCGATCAAAGGACCCAACCAATCCTACACAAGGATAAAGACTCCCACACAGAGAATCACTAACTCCCACTCAGAGAATTAGGGTTAGCCCTACACTAGGACACTCGAACTCCCACAAAGAGAGTTAATTCCCACAAAGAGAATTCCCTAGTCCCACAAAGAGACAACCTCTCACAAAGAGAGAAACTCCCACAAAGATAGTATCCTAATCCCACAAAGAGAAATAGGAAAACAAATTACACCATGTAAAGTAAATACTCTTACCTATGCCTTGAGATGCTTACTCATGAATGAATGCAAGGCATGGAAGAGGATCTCCAAGTGTTGGAATATGCTTGAGAGCACTTGGATGATTTCTCTTGAGCTGGACTTCAATGCATGAAGGAAGATGAATGCTCAATCGAGGAAAATGAGGGAGTTTGAGAGTGGCTTAAAGATCTCTTGAGATTTTCAATAGAATCAAGAGTAATCAAGAATCAATCCAGAAGTAAAAGCAAAGGCAGCACACTCATATATATAGGAATCCTATATCAAGCCCAAAAACCCAAAGAAACAGCCAAATAAGCAAATCTGCAACGGCTAGAAACTGGGTGAAAACGACAGGAACAGTCGACTGATGATCATAAGACAGTCGACTGATCAACGGCTAGAAAATATCCAACGGCTATAATCTGAGCCAGGACAGTCGACTGACGAAGTTAAAACAGTCGATTGACAAACATGACATGCACCTGTTAATCCTTCAGCAGTCGACTGCTGCAGGGGATGGTTCGAAACAGAGAGCTGCACTCTTTCTTCAATTCTTCGCACATGCGACTGATGTTAATAATACAGTCGACTATCAAATAGTCAGGCGACTGAACATTCTTCATCAGTCGAATACTGTAAAGTATGGAGAGAAGACAGAGAGATGCAGAGATTGCACTTACGCTAGACAGGCGACTGTTGGCCAATTTCCAGGTGACTGTAAATATACAGGCGACTGTTGGCCAATTTCCAGGTGACTGTAAATATACAGGCGACTGGATACCGATCGACAGACGACTGTGCGTAAACTTCAAGTTTGAGTCAATAGAAATGTTGACTTGAGCAGTGCATATCAGGCGACTGTAGAAGGATCTACAGGCGACTGAAAATCACCCAGTCGGCTGTGTTTCCCGCAACAGGCGACTGACGGAAAGAGTGAACCTATTGGGTTGGATTCTATGATAATCCTAAGGTTCACTAGGATGGTTAAATGCATGAACATGAATGAGCAAACCATCTAGCAAGGCATTACATCAACCCTAGACTCAAAAAGGGAGAGAAAGCAATAAAGTAAATTACATGAATTACAATGCTTTCTTAAGAGTCTAAGTCTTCAATCTTGATGCCTTGATAGCTCTCCATCATCTCCAAGCTTTGGCACTCCTTGAGTCCAAACTTTGGCCCTTCTTCACATGATGTCCATCCTTACAACAAGTGATTAGTCTCCAAGAAAGATATCCTGGAAATAAACTGAGAGACTAAGACATGAGATTCATTAGCAACAACATAATGTTGTGATCATCATCAAAATAAGATTGGTATGAAACACCAATACACAACACGACGGACTTGACTATTATGAGAGTTGTACTGAACGCAGCCAGAAACCATGAGTCTGTGGCGAGACTTCCTGATCCTCCTGCTGGTGGAGGAAAGAGAACGATGGAGCAGTTCAGGCCAGCAGCTAGGCCTGCAGTGGGACCCGTTCAGTCGGTGCTTTTCAAGAGGCCAGGAGTACCTGCACGGAGTCAGGATAGGGATCAATGTCATTTCTGTGGCAAGCCGGGGCATCATTCGAGTTATTGCAGGAAGAAGCTGGGTTTGTGTCTGGCATATGGAGCTTCCACACATGCCGTTATAGATTGCCCGAGGTATCGCCATACCGAGGGCGGAGCACCAGCCCCACTGCAGAGTAGAGCGCATACCCCTATTCAGAGAGGAGTTGTTGTTCGTGGAGCATACACCATGACGGCCGTGGATGGTGTCATTGTAGGTAATTCCATAGGCTTAGTCTTTCATATTATAGTATAGCTTATTTTTGGGTGCATGTGATTGTATCAAAACTTTTTGTTTCTTTTAAATCAAATCTTTAAAGTTTTGGGACCAGCCCACAAAGATCACAACCCCTTATACTCCCCCATCCAATACCACAACTCCACACATTTTCCCCACATGTTTTTAAAATATGTCATCAACCTTAAACATTCTTTCCTCTTCTTTCCCTCTTCGGAAGTGTTAATTTCATTGTTGTTATATTGTTAGAACTGGCTAGTATTGCTATAGGATTATGTTTGCGGGTAGACATAGTGTGAGATGAGATATGATGTAGCAGTGATTAGTTAATTTTGAACACAAGGAAGTTAGATTAAATTTCTTTGGGATGAAAAGAATGATGTGTCCAAGACTTATTAATAATACAAATGTGTAACGGACTCAATGGAGAATTCTGGTTGAATGAAATTGTACACATGGAGTTGAGTACTTATCAGATCTGAAAACTTAGACGAGTGGTAGATAGGAGTAGCTAGGAAGGTATAGTATGATTTAGGGTGATCATGAAAATGAGTAGAGCATTTAAAGCATCAAGACTTGATTATAGATTTGGAGTGAAGAAGACATGGGAAATAACACGATATGTTGAGATGAATGGATAGTTGTGTAGACGGATTTAAAATGATTAGGAGATTAGAGAATAGGGGTAAGGATAAGATGTGGTTTAATGGTTCATTAATTATGGGGAATGAATTTATGAGTCGATATGATGAAGAATATATTGGGGACGAGACTATTGTTGATTTGCAAATGGTAATGTGGATTTATAGTTAAGTGCAAGGATGTGATTCTAGTTGTAACATTATCCAGTGAAAAGGACAAGTAATGATGAATTATTTGAGGAACGCTGATTAAAGTTATAGGATTAGCGATCATTATGTGGAATATGGGAGTTGCAGGCATAAGTGTTTATAGATATTATTATTATTATTATAAGTGATTCCGAGGGCGAAATCATTTCTAAGGTGGGTAGAATGTAACGGCCGCTTTCCGACCGTTCGTATTTTGCGCGTACTTTCCTCTTTTGTACGCGTATTTTTCTTTGTCCTTTCTTCTATCCGGAATACACGATTTTATATATTGTTGTGACCGTATGGAAGAGTAGTTATTTGTGGGATTTTTAGTGAACATCATTTCACGGGTCGTTCTCCCACAAATCAGCTTTGAATGAAGGGGTGTTTTAGCTTCTAGACTTCAACGCTTAGTTTTTATTTTTATTATCATTCTTGGTAGGCTTAGCTCATGACCGGACCCCGCATCTTCGATCCTCTCGTCGTCACGGTCGTCACGATATTTTTTTCATAATTTTCGGACACCGTTAGCCCAACCTATCACACTAATTACATTCAAAACCCAATTAGCCTAATCCAATTTGAAATTCAAATATTAACCTAATCTTATATGATTGCTCACGTATAACATGTGATTCTCCAGCTATCCTCACCCAAAATATACCCTCCCTCTCTCACACACCCTCTCTCCAATCGCCCTAGAATCTACCCCTTCTATACCCTATTTAGCAAACTCACCATGTTAAAACATACACGCAAAAAGCCCTAGGAATATCACGCAAGCTTTAACCGCCGCCCCATTTAACCCACGTGACCTGGGTTCCTGCCGCCGGCGAGGGTTCCTCCGGCCACCCTCTGGCCTCCCTCCTCCTCGACAAACCTTTTCCTTTCCTCCTCTCTCTTCTCTCCCCCTTGAAACACCCGAAACCTGCCATTAGCCGCAACTACATCAGCAGCCCAGCCTACGCCACCGGCCACCCTTGTCCGGCTGCCGCCGCCGACCCACACCCATCGCCGATGACTCCCTCCGATCCCCTCTAGCTGCTGCACCCCTTTGCTACCTCCTCAAGCCGCGGCATCCTCGTAGCGATCCAAAACAACCCGGATCTACATAAATCTGTCCTTTTTCTCCCAAAACGGCTGGCCACCATGCCACCGGTAGTTACTCCATCCATCACTCAGGCGAGCGTGACCTTTTCGACCTCCTCCAATCCTCGGCAGCCCCTGTGTGGCTAGGAGTTCACGTATGTCGCAAATCTCGTGTGTTTTCCCCGACGTCGTAGCCGTCACCGTGACGTTTCGTTGCACTACCCGCAACCGAAGCGATCCCGATGCCGTACCCATTACCGAGCCATATCCCTGCGCTACCCATAGCCAAGACGATCTCGAGATGACCCTTACTATGCTACCCGTAGTCGAGGACACTAGCACCGCCACTGTTTCCAGACCCGACGTCAGACTTGTGCGCATTCGTCGCACCAGGTTAGCCCTCTCACTTGTAGCAACCCAAACAATAAGTCATCAAAACCTAACTAAAATCGTCAACTCAAACAACTAAATTTACTTTCTGCTCCTTTAAAACGATGTGGAACCGTAGATCGACGATCGGACTGATTTGACTGTGCACATATGATAGAATCGTTGGATAGGCTGAACGGACATCTTGACATGGAACTGTTAGGGTAGCCATGTTTAACCTAGAAATGAACCCTAATAGGATTACTAATAAGCGTGACCTGACACCGTCACTTGACTCGTTTCAGATGACCCCTTACCGACGCCCCGACTCGACTAGACGCTCCCGACGGACGTACCGCTCACCACCGCAGGCAAGTGTGTTCACTTGCGCAGTTTCGGCCACGTTTAGGCCAGTGTCTTTCTTAAACTGTAATAAGTATAAACAAGAGAACCAGACGTGAAATGATAGCGTCTGGGACAACCCACGACAGCATGGACTTAACGACTAAGTCTGGGCACAACAACAACAACAACAACTGACACCATAGGTTTTATCTGTGTGTGCTTGCGTGTGGACCCCCTAGAATGAATAACTTTCATCCACTTTCATCTTGTCATGTCATGTCATGTGTTGCATCTTTCATCCACTTTCATCTTGTCTTGTCTTGTCATGTGTTACATACGCCTGCGGGCGAATAGAGCATTCTCCAAGTTAGAGAGAGTGATCCCTTGTAAGGGATAAGCCTACAGGCGAATATGGCACTCTCCAAGTTAGAGAGAGTGAACCCTTGTCATGATACACAAGCATGCGGACGAATAGGGCACTCACCGAGTGAGTGAGTGATCCCTTGTAATGATTGTCTTGTGCACATTGGGTCGGGTAGGGTTGAGCGTGCCCTCGGTCTAGCGGGTTTGATCCCCCTCTATCTGAAAGGCGTGAACCCTCTTGGTGTCACGCGGTACTTTCTGTCTTGTCTTGTCTTATCTTGTCTAGCCTAGTTTTGTAGCCAGTAGCACACGCTACAGCTATTGCCTGTCATGTTTACTTTTCTGCGTTGTCTTTACTTTCTTGCACATATATATATCTGCCATGCTGTTGCATCACCATCATGTAAACAACCTTTAAAATGTCATCCTTAAAATGTTATACACCTTGCAATGGAGTCTTCTCACGTTTACTTGCAGACTTCGCCTGACGTACAACCACTTTCTCTTGGCATTTGTACGTCAGGTACCGAGACAGAGTTAGTAGACCAGGAGCCGGTACCAGAGGACTTGGAGCAGGAGTATGCTACTGATCAGGAGTACGACCCGGGCAAGGACCAGTTTTAGGGGTTCCTCAGTTGCTGACCTTGGAGTTTCCGTTGTCTTTAGTTTGGGTGTGTGGCACCTTTTAATTTTTGTTTTAGGTTGGGTGCATAGCACCATTAGTTTCTTTTTCTGCAGTTGTAGCCATGCTTGGGCTTCTTTTTAGACTTGATGTATCGCTGGATAATATCTCTCTATATTAATGAATGCAGTTTCCTTCATGTACTCTTATTTCATTGTTCAGAACTTTTATATGCAAGAACCTGTAACTCAATGGTATCCTTACAGACGCTTATTGGGCCCGGGCTTCACAGCCCCGGCCCATGCGGACCTTCGTCCCGTACTCGCACCCAATTTGGGAAGCGGGACGTGACACTTTAATACGCGTATAAATACGCGTATATGTACTCACCCTTCGTTTGAACGTTGCATGGGGCGACGAGGGATTGTCGACGTGGGCAGCGATGGTCTTTGACGTTGGAAGGTGGCGATCCCGCCTCCGAGGGTAGGGCAGCTGCGGGGCGAGCGGTGACAAGGACGGAATGACGAGGTAGTGGGAGCTGTCAGGGCGTCGGGCTTTCGGGGTGCAGAGCGGAGCAACGGCAAGACCGGGTGGGCGGTCGGTGAGGAGGGGAACTGTCGGGGCCTGCTGGGGGCGAAGCTGCCGGGGTTCGATGTCAGAGAGCGTCAGGGTGGCCGAGTGCAAGGCTGGGGGCGATGTCGACGCTCGAAGGAGCGGAGGAGGCAGCGTCACGGCGATGAGCGACGGCGGGCGTCGTTTGTCGGAGAAAGGGAGAGGGTGACGAAGCTGGCATTCGGAGAGACTGAGAGCTTCGGACCCGTGGTGGCGGTGGCGTGGGTGAATTCGTACAGTAGAGGAGGGGGTTGTACGAGCGGCAGCAGGGAGCAGTCGAGGACGGCGGAGCTCGCAGTGGCGGGGCGTGCGTTCAAGTGGCTGTTGGAGTGGGTATGGCGGCGAACGGCACTGAAGCGGAGCGAGGGCGGAGAAGGAGGCCTCGGGGCGCTGCTGTGGCGGCGTTTGGCGGTCGAGGACGGTCCTCGTCCGAACGGTGGACGAGGGTGCAACAGCGAGGCTCGGGGTGCCCTTCGCGACGGTGACTGCGGCCTCGGAGAGGGAGAGAGGTATGATGAGAGTGAGCGTAGGGAGAGGGTGATAAACGAAGGATATGGGTGTTGCGTGATCGGAAAAAGGGGGAGGTCAAGCATGGGTCGCTTTGGTGGATGGGTTCGACGTTGCTGTGAGTCGGGGTGAGGGAGAGATGACGAGAGGGTGAAGGGTTTAATTGAAGGGGAGTTTGCCTGGGAGAGAAAGAGAGACGGTTTGAGGGTGTTAAATAATAAGTAAGAATTATACGTATTAATTAGGGCTAATTAATGGGGTTAGTGGGGGGTTTGACATTTTGCTTAAGGGGATAAACCTGATCTGGGAAAGAGGAAACGTGTTTATCATGAGATGTCACGTTTAGGTCTAGGGTTAAGTTTAATTAACTTGGGTTAAAATTTAAAAGTAATTAGTATCATTTAGTAGTAAAATTAAATACACGAGATTACGATTTTGCCCCTGTAGTTAAACGACTCCGAAAAATTACGAAAACATACCCACGGGATCATATTGTCACGAGGATCGCGAATACGAAGTCCGTTTCAGGGTTTGAGCTACGAGGTTACTAGTTTTGGGCCAAAACGTTTTGGAAGCGGGTTTGCAGGTTCTCTATTGATTTGACTTCAGAAAATTACGAAATTAATATGGGAAGCCCTAAATGATCATAGAATGTTATCGTAGAAGTTTGAAAACGTTTTGATGTTGTTTGTATAGAAAATTAATTCATTAAGCCAAAACAACAATAAGTGAAAATGAATTTTTATCGGAATATTTAGAGGTATTTGATGAAACCCGAACTTACTAAAATACTTCATAACTAGTCTGATACTTCAAAATATTCTTATAAGAAATTTTGAAATCTTTTAAAACTTCTGACGAGCCATCATAAATTTTTTTTTAAAAAATGAAAATAAGTTAAATACGTAAATAGTTGTCTTGATAAAATCAGGCCGTTACATAGATTTTCATACATTCTTTGCATCCAATAAATGATCATAGTCGGTATACCAAAATGATCTCAAACCTTTTTGACTACTGATTCTTGAACATATTACCCTTTTGTTCTCTATAAATACCGTAAGACCCATTTGGCTGCTGTCAAATGGTCTACTCCTGAACTTAACAATCTTTCCAACACACCTGTAATATATGCAATAACCAAATGCATATAAAACTGAGCATACTTTAGACTCCTTATTGGTGAGATATAGGGAATCTTCTGAAGTAAATTCTCGGGGCAATCAATGAGACTAAACTTGTCTCCCATAGAACTTAACATACATTACCACATAGACAACATAGAAATTACATGCTTCACAGAACTTAAGATATACAACATCATCAAACATCATCTCAAGACCGAACGAGGTGATCACTTAATAAAATTTAATACATCATTATTGATATTAAAATGCTCTACTAATGCCATTATAAACCTTACAGAGTCTTTCATGAAAACTGAATAGAAAGTCTCTTTACAATTAATGCATTCTTTTCCGTATAAAGTCTTTGAGTGATACGCTTTAAATCTTTTCTTAATACCCTTTTGATTTCCTTTTGATTATAAAAAACTATTTATAATCAATAGGTTTCAAACCTTAAGGCAATGAGAAAAGATTTTAAGTATCATTCAAAGACTTTTTTACTTATTGCATTAATCCATTAAAGAGATTAGAACTTTTATGGCTTGATGTAAGTCGAACTTCCATCATCCTAATGTCAACAATGTACTTTTCATCTCTTTAATGGATTTCTTGAGTGGCAATTAGTGCTTTGAGGTGCTAGAGTTTGTCCTTATGACCAATTTCCTGAATAGGAGGAATTGCAACATTATCTTGAATTTATTGTGTCTTGAACAATGTTAGGAATACTATCTTGAACAATGCCAACAACACTACCTGTGGAAATATAATTCTCTTCAAGAATAATGTCACTAACTAAATTTTCCCTTTCAAACTCAGCATCCTCAAATAGGTGTGCATTTCCTAATTCGTAAACTAACTTAATAGTAGGATTATGTAAAATTATACAAAATATCACCTTTTAAATTATTCAACAAACCTAGAAAATCATTAGCATTATGTCCAATTTCTTTATTAAGCTTATAAGACCTTACCTTATTTGGACATCTCCAAACATGCAAGTGCTTTAAGTTCATTTGTTGAAACTTTATTAAGGATATAAGCTGCAATCAAAAAATAACCGAATTCTAAATTGTTAATTCTTTCTTTATAACACACGTACTCAAATGCAGGAATTCTATAAATGAAGCAACATTTCCAAATAAATGAAGATTATGACGAATTTTTAAAGAACCAGAATAAACCAATTTTGAATCATGAGACAACCAAATTTTTCATTCATAATTGAACAATAATAGCCGAATTTGTTCAAAAATAGAAATAAAAATCCAAATTCCGTTAAAAACGGTACATAATAGTCTCATAAAATCCAAATACAATCTAGACTTTAAAATAAATAATCTAAATTTTATTTGCTTCTACTTGAACCATCTTGCCATTGCCCATATCGATGTATCTTTCAACATCATTCGGCTCTTGGCATCTTAGGCAAACCTGCATAGACACAATGATGTGAATGGTTATACCAGGATCTTTCCATCACGTGTCTATAAGTACCAAAGTTTACAAGAAAAGAGATTAACTTAGAATTAGACCAAATTAAAGAAACATGCCCTTTTTAGTATGCCAAGCGTGATAATTTGTACAATGCTTCTTTATATGCCCTTCAGCTCTACAGAAGAAACAACCATTACCTTCTGAACTTTTCAGTTCCCTTTGTTGTTTCTTTTGAGAAGCTGTATCTGCAGCTTCAGTATCCTTCTTCCTTTTGTTGAAGGTGGAGGTCAGGTGAGTGCGTTCTGTCATCTCTTGCTTACGCTTTTCCTCTTCCTTGACACAATATGAGATGAGCTCATCCAGAGACCAAGTCTCGTCCTTCAGATTATAGCTCACCTTAAACTGGCTAAACTGTGATGAAAGAGATATTAAAACAAAATGCACCAACAGATCCTCAGAGAGGTTTAGCTCAAGTGCTTTCAACCTTGAAGCAATATCATACATCTTCAATATGTGCTCCCTGATGTTCCCTTTACCTTCATATTTCATTGAAGTTAGGTTTGTCAAGAGTGTACTAATCTCACCCTTTTCATTTTTGATAAACCTCTTTTCAAGCTCAATAAGGAACCATTTAGCTGTGACAATTTTCTTTGAAATAGAGTCCCTGAGATATTCTGGAATGACATTCTTTACAAGCATTTTGCACATGCGATTTGATCTCTTCCACTCTTCAATCTCCCTCTGTTCATCAGAGGTACTCTCATCAGTGAGTGGTGGAGGATTATGAGTCCTTAATGCCAGATCAAGATTCATGACTCCAAGAAGTATCAAAAGATTCTCCTTCTATGCCTTGAAGTTAGTGCCATTAAGTACTGGAATAGATTTGAGGTGGGCAGAAATTTTTTCAGGAATAATAGTTGAAAAAGAGAACCAGAAAACAATTACCACATGTTCATATGAGTATTAAACAAAACAACATCAAATTTAAATTAATGTTATTTTCCCATCTTAAGACATCATGTACTAGCTCAACATTTATCTTTGGATAATATATTGACTAGTTATTATTGACATGTTGTATTCAACTTGTAATATTTCGAGATTAAAACTAATCTTCACAAGAAAACCCACTTTGGTGAGTTGATGATCCAACTATTCTTTATTCGAAATATACAATTAATTGTGTCAAAAATTTGAATTTGAAACTAAACTGAATTTAATACAAAATGATTACACTGAGTGGAAATATAAATAATAACCTTTTATTCCACCTTTCAAATCATCTATATTGAGTTAAATAAAATCCATAATTTTAGCACAAATTTTCTTCTTTTAAAATGTGGTATATATGTGTACTAATGTATATATGAACATACATAAAAAGTTATATATATAAATATACACCCTATTCCATTTAATATATAACTTTAAAATGTGTCAAAAAATCCTTATGGCCATTTACTTGATGGTTAGTGAACCAAATTCCTCATGGCCTTTTAAAATTACCCTTGAGGAGAAATATACGTTAAAACCTTTTATTTCCTTCCGAAGAAAACACTTGAATTTTTTGTTTTAATTTAAATCCAAATTTGGTGACATTTGCGGGCCTATTCACCCCGCAAGTGGCCCATTTCAGTACTTCATGGTACTGATTGATGCATCAACCAAATGGTCTTATGTGTGCCTCTTGTCCACTCCGCAACCTAGCTTTTCCAAAGCTATTGGCACAAATAATAAGGTTGCGTGCTCATTTCCCCGATAACCATATCAAGAAACTACGTCTTGATAATGGCGGGAGAATTTACTTCACAAGTCTTCGAAGACTATTGCCGGGCAACGGGTATTGAAGTTGAACATCCGGTAGCACATGTTCACACCCAAAAACGGATTAGCTGAGGCTCTTATAAAGAGACTCCCAATGGATTGCACGTCAATTTCTTATGCAATCCCAGTTGCCTGTGGATGCTTGGGGGCATGCTATTTTACATGCCGCATGACTTATTAGGATAAGACCCTCTGGAGGTCACACTTTATCCCCGATGCAACTAGCATACGACGCACCCTCCGGATATCTCTCATTTGAGAGTGTTTGGTTGTGCGGTATATGTCCCAATAGCACCACCGCAGCAGACCAAAATGGGTCCTCAGCGTCGTCTAGGTATATATATTGGGTTTGATTCGCCCTCTATTATCAGATACCTTGAACCCCTGACGGGTGACGCATTCAAGGCAACGTTTTGCAGACTGTGAATTTAATGAGAAATTTTTTTCCACAACTGGGCACACAGTCTAAGAAGCCAGAAGCTTCTGAGACCATTAGTTGGGGACCAGAAAGTCTTTGTCCCTATATGATCCGCGTACTAATCTGTGTGAAGATGAGATCCTGAAGATCCTTCACATCCAGAATACAGTACATCTTTTACCGGATAAATTCATGGACAACCAGAAGATTGTCTGTTCACACGTCCCTGCTGCCAATACGCCAGCTAGGATTGACATCCCCATAGATGGATGCAGCCCACCGGCAGCAGAATGGGTTGTACCTCAAATGAAAAGAGGACGCCCACCAGGTTCAAAAGATAAAGTTCCTCGAAAGAGGAAGACTCCTGGCGATACTAAGATTATCCCTCCACAGGATGCTGAGCTCAGACCAGCTACTTCTCCCCTCCCTGATTTCCCCAGCAGAGGAAACAATAGGAGAAACATCATTAAATTTTGTACGTACTGGAGAAGTACTGGACAGAAATAACATAGTCGTCGACGACGATTTTGAGTTCGATATTGCCCGTTCACGTCACTGAATATGACGATGACGTCGAACCACGATCTCTAGCGGAATGTAAACGCAGAGATGATTGGCCAAATTGGGACGAGGCAATAAGAGTAGAGCTGGACTCACTCTTGAAACACAAAGTCTTTGGACCAGTAGTCCAAACACCAGTAGGTGTAAAACCTGTGGGATATAAGTGGGTTTTCATAAGAAAAAGAGATGAAAATAATGTGATCGTTCGCTATAAGGCACGCCTTGTAGCCCAGGGATTTTCCCAAAGACCGAGGATTGATTACGAAGATACGTATTCCCCGGTCATGGATTCGATCACCTTTCGATTTTTAATCAGCCTAACTTCTCTGGAAAGCCTAGAAATGCAGCTCATGGACGTTGTGACTGCATATCTATATGGCGATATAGATAAAAATATCTATATGAGACTTCCTGATGGGTTTAATCTACCCCCAGAGATGAAAGAGATACCTCGGGACGTATTCTTCTGTAAGGCTACATAGATCATTATATGGTCTAAAACAATCGGGCAAGATGTGGTATATACAGACTAAGTGATTTTCTTGCACAGCAAGGATTCATGAATAACGAAGTCTGCCCGATGTATCTTGTATCAAAAGAACGGGAACAGGATTTGTCATCATAGCTGTATATGTAGATGACTTAAATCTCATAGGATCTCCTGCAGAGATCAAAGAGATATCTGAAAGCCTTAAACATACTTTTGAAATGAAAGACCTAGGCAAAACAAAGTATTGTCTTGGCTTACAGATAGAACACCTAAGAGGTGGAATCCTATTACACCAATCTAATTATACAAAGAAACTTCTACGCAAGTTTCATATGGATAAATGTCATCCTTTAGGTACTCCCTATAGGTCGTAAGATCACTAGATGTACATAAGGACCCCCTTCCGGCCACTGGAAGAGGGGGAGGAGATAATGAGTCCTGAAGTACCCTACCTTAGTGCCATTGGAGCACTTCTATATCTGGCTAACTGTACGCGTCCCGATATAGCGTTTACTGTTAATCTACTAGCCAGACACAGTGCTGCGCCCACAAAGCGCCACTGGAACGGAGTAAAGCATCTTCTGCGATACCTTCAGGGTTCCATTGATCTTGGACTTTACTACCAGAGAGGTGCCTCCCCCAAATTGTTTGGTTATGCTGATGCAGGTTATCTCTCTGATTCCGCACACGGCAAAATCTCAAACAGGTTTTGTATTTACCTACGGAGGTACTGCTATCTCTTGGAGGACGGTAAAACAAACCACTACTGCTACATCTTCCAACCATCGCAGAGCTCATCGCGATCCATGAGGCGAGCAGAGAATGTTTTTTGGGCTACGCTCCGTCATCCAACACATCCTCCTATCCACTGGCCTGAAGACTAGTGATTTGGAGCCTACTGCCCTATTCGAAGGACAACGCCGTATGCATTGCTCAGCTTCAGAAGGGCTACATCAAAGGCGACAGGACAAAACACATTTCTCCCAAGTTTTTCTGGACGCGACGAGCAGAATAACGACAAGCAGATTGAAGTTCGACAGATCCAGTCATGCAACAACTTAGCTGATCTTTTTAACTAAGGCATTGCCTAAATGTACTTTTGTAAAGCTTGTAAAGAACATTGGTATGCGACAGTTGAAAGACCTGCAAGCCTGAAGCTTGTACGGAGCAGGGGGGGGGTAACATGTGGGTTGCACTCTTTTTCCTTAAGCTGTTGGGTTTTCCCACTGGGTTTTCCACAGCTAAGGTTTTAACGAGGCAAACACACCTTACTCTGGATCCAGAAGTATCCACCCGTTGCCTCAGTAGCTGAGACCGAAGTGATGAATGTGTAAGGGGGAGTGTTATGAATGAGGGAGGCCTTTGGCCTCCCCTCCTTCATTACCCCATTCATTAGGCCCCCATTACTTAGAGTAATGGGGACCCTTGGTCTCCTAGAGGCTTTTGGCCTCCCCACTATGAGATATATAAATAGAGCACCCATGGCTCTTAGCTATGGCGACTTATTCTTAGCAATGAAATTCTCTCTCTCTCTCTCTCTCTCTCTCTCTCTCTCTCTCTTGAGTTCATTATCATACAACAAAATCCAAATTTAGGCCAACTGAATTTTCATACCAAGGTATGAAATCAACTTGTTATATATCGAAATATTTATATGTACTTATGCCATAAATTTAGAATTTAATTTATTTTGCCAAAATTAACACAAAATTTATATTTGAGGAGAAATATACATTAACACTTCTTATTTTCTCCTTCAATTCAATTTAAATTCAATATTAGGCAACCAATCATACAACGTATGTCTACAACTTGTTACATTCCAAAATAATAATAATCTTTACAATAGAGCCCATTTTGATGGGATTTCGTATTAATTAAAATTATTTCGAAACATATAACCAAATGTGCCCAAAATTGAATTTAAATGAACCTAAACTTAAATGTAAATATATATGAAAACCTTTTATTTACTACTTCGATCCATTTAAAATTCATTCAGGTAACCAATCATACAATGTATGTATTTAACCGTTTACATTTCGAAATGATAATAATTTAACAGTAGAGCCCACTTTGGTGGGATTTCGTAAAAATTAGAATCATTTCAAAAAGTATAAATAAAGCAAAGAATGCCTAAAAAGAGTTAAAATGGAACGAAAATAATTTAACACACAAATAAACCGAATGATGAAATATATACAAGATGACCGTTTATTTCCATTGATTATTAGTGCATTAATGTAACTGAAATAGGACTTACAAAGAATTTAATGGCCTTAAAATAGGGTTCAATAATACAAAATAATTCAAATTTAAGCCCTAAAAATTGCAATGGCCAAAACAGGCCGAAAATTTGAAACCCATACACTAAAAATAATTTTTTTTAAAAAATGTTCTGATTAGGCCCAATTTCTGGCCGAAATCTTGCTAGGGTTGGAAACCCTAGCAAGTGCCATCATAGGGGGCGACGCTGCCCCCTTCCCTCACATCTGGTGCCGGTAGGGGGCCGGCTCTGTCGTCTCCGAGAGGGGCGATAAAGAACCGCCCCTTTCTTTTGCGATGCAGGCGCGGGGTCGCGGTTGCTGTTCTAGCGAAGGGGCTGATGCCCTATTCTTCCTCGGTCCGATCACCAACTGGGGGCGGCAGATTGTCGCCCCCTTTGGGGTCCTGATGGGGGCGGTAGGGCACCGCCCCCTCCCCGATCCTTGATGCCGATTAGGGGCGGCGGATGCCGCCCCCTTTGGGAAACCGTGGCAGGCCCCATGAAGGGGGGCTGCTCTCCCGACGGAGGGGGGTGGTAGGAAAAACTACTGGGGGGCGTTGCGAGGCCGCCCCCTCTGAATACCTAATGGGGGCAGCGCTGCTGCCCCCTTCTTAAACCCTAACAGGGGCGGTGGCTGCCGCCCCCCATGTTTCCTAATTTCCCCGACAGAGGGGGGACTGGAAGCCGTCCCCTCCTCGGTTTGGCCGACAGGGGCGGTAAGGCCGCCCCTTTCTGTTCTGCGTCGGTGTCGGCAATGCTGACGCCAATCTCCTGACGGGGGCAGCAGAGCCGCCCCCTCTTTTGCCGTGTCGGGCGGTGGCCGACGGGCCGCCTCCGATCTAGTGCTCGTTAATTTTTTTAAAACATGAAAAAAATCAACCAAAAACCCAAAATTTGCAAATCTGAATTCATATAGAGTAAAAATAAAATTTTTATCAGATCTGAATCCATGAGCAAGCAAAATCTTAAGATCCAAGCATGGCGGCTCTGGTACCACTTGTGAGAACTACAGATCTAGATGCGTGTATTCAAACCTTATAATACAGATCTAGATATAGGCATGCTAAATCTTAAAATGTTACCTTCTCTGATTGGCAGAAGGGTACCTGAATCCATCGCTGATAGTCTAAAAGAGATCCCGACGATAGCGTAGAGGATGATCTTCCAGAACAGCAAGAATCAACAGTTGGAGAAATCCTTTTGCTTTCTCTCGGTTTCTCTCCTAGCGACGGGACATAGAAAAGACGGCTAACTTGTTCGTGTGCTCCGGGAATCATGACCACATATATAAATGCTATCCTCCTTAACCCTAGGGTTTCCAACTCGGCCCATCAACGAGTTGAAGCCCAATAGCCTCTACACATAAAGACCCACAACCTGTTTAACTCATTTAGCCCACTTAACTTATTAAATGAGATCACTTATACATTGGGCTTTAATATGACAGCGTAGCACTATATAATTATACATCACATATTAGCCCAACGTTGGACTAAGATCCAACTTATTTGTATAAGTTCCAACAATCTCCCACTTGGGTTATATGCTAAACTTTATAATTATATTTCATTGTGCATACAACCGAATAAGATCTTACCTTACTGTCATTTCTTTAATGAGTCGAAAAACAATCCGGTCCATCAATTAGATTAGCAAGGGATCAAAGAGATCTTCGCTGCAACAATTGTAGCTCGACCCATCAGTGGTCACCGTGCTAATACAAAAGAATGACATGGATTATGAAGTGGATGTGTAGCATGGAAATTACATGTAATGTGATCTAACATGTCTATTTCCAACTGATCCTCCTTAACCTTAGTGAGATCATAAACAAACCAAAATTGGAGTGAAGCCAAACTAAACCAAAACTTTATTTCTGATCAGAAAATAACCTCAAGCTTAAACTGGAGACTTAATTTTGTCTATCATATGAGCACCCAAAAGAACAAACTCCCACAAAACTGAATGTTCTTAATGAAATGACATCCATATGAGTAGCGAGCTCATAAAACCTTTTGGATGACATTTCCTTAGTATAACGGATCTGTAATTACATGGTTTGTTCCGATGTGCTCATTAGACAATTATACACTCCGAATTATTAATCAACAATCTAGGAACTTGATCACTGAATAACTAAACTTTGTCGAGTTCATGTTGTTGCTGGAATATAAAACTGCAGATTTATTGTTACAAAATAAACTGTGTGGTCTTTTTATACCATCCCTAATTTGCAGCATAGTAACAAAATTTACAGATATATTATATGATTTGGATGTTATATAATATGATATGAAATCTAAAGCCATGTCAGAAGAGACTATATAAAAGGGACTATTGCCCCCCATCAACGAAATGGAATTCGCCTGTAATGGAGTAGGACGCATGCCCCCCATCAACGAGGAAGGTGACTACGTCCCGCCCGAAAACGTGCACATCCACTCCACCGAGGGCACCAACGACACACGCTGGGTGACTGACGTCCCCCGGTTTTGCGCATACAAAGTGGGCTATGAGAATGGGGATACCAGATTTAAATATTTATACCACAAGCGCACGGTGTTGTAGTGTGGCTTGGGGGTCGAACACAAGGAGGCGTGGTTGTGCTTGAGTCAAAGAGGAACCGGTTCACCCTAGGGGCGAGCTAGCCCGATCGATCGATGGTTTGTCACAAAATATAGATACTAGGGATGAACGAGATAAAAGGAAACCTAGGACTTCGGTTTCCACCCTATCATGTGTTCTCACTATTACGACCGGCGGATAGGAATACGATCGGAATTAGTGTTTAGTGGTGAGACGTTGCCTCTAAGAGTGATACCAGCGTCCCATGGGCCCGATATTTTGGTCGGTGCCCAGGATGATATGCTGAACTACCCGGGTTCAGTCAGTGCGGATTCCCATATCCATTAACACTGACCGACTCCGGGAGCACTAAGCTCGCAACGATAACTCCCAACATCTCATCCTGTCGTTCCCACGCGCTAGGATTCGATGTCTACGCTAAGGGCGTGAGCTGTGGCTAGGGAGTCAACCGCCAAATTTATTCTCCCTTGGTCCTACGGTCAAAGGTGGTCTTTTTCCCGCCGATGACAATGAAACATCCCGTGTAACGCATCAGGGAGAACCCACGAAGGGGTTTCCACCAAAATCCCAGATTTGGGAACTACTCACACATTATAGCTAAAAAGTGATCTAAATGAAAATCAATCGTAAAAATCATAATCAGGTAATTGAAATAAAGTAGTAGCCATGCTATTAAGACTATATTAAAGTTTGACAAAGATCAGAAGACTTACAAATAACAATAAAATTCCAGTCGTCACAAATAGAGAAAAAGACAGAAAAAATACAAAAGCTCCGTTTTCTGAAACCTAGGGCAACTATATATAGAAATCGACGTCACCCGATCGGTTGAAGCATCAACCGATCGGGTGAGCTGCTTGGAGCTTCGGCCGTCGGCTTCGGGAACTTCACCCGGGCGCTGAGGAGAGCAGGTGGAGCGAGCGGATCGTCGTTTGAAGAGAAGCGGCATCAGGTGAACCGGTCAGTTGAGTAATCAACTGATCGGTTGGAATTATCGCCCAAAAGAACAGAGACTTCTGATGAACAGACACGGTCAGCGAACCATTGGTTGAGCTCTCCGGGTCGTCGCTTGGAAATTTCGCTACAGATGAACCGATCGGGTGAATGTCACCCGATCGGTTGGAATTCAGCTCCAAATGGCCGAGAACTCTGCTGTGTTCAACTGGTCGTCAAACTGGTCGGTTGGGCTGCACTTTGCTTCAGCTTGCATCCGGGTCGGACACGCGTGCACCACCCGATCGGTTGGCTGTGTCCAACCGATCGGTTGAGGGCTAAAAAATGGCGATCTTCGTCGTTTGACCCCCTGTATCATGCGTGACTCCTCCCGTTGCTCTGGAGACTCATGATATCTTCGTTATATGTCCCCTACGTTGGCAATCTCCTGCAAACATGCAAAAACACGGAGAAGTGAAAGAAAACTAAAAATCCCAAGAAAATGGGAACGGGACCCAACGGAAAAACACAAATAAGACGTGCATGAATATATAATATATAAACACACGTCAGTGACCCAAGAACAACTCCGCCTCTTTGCCCAAGAGATGCACGCCCACTTCCAAACATTGGCAGCCACCATCCAATAGCTCGTGGGCAACCCGCACCTCCCGGGAAGGGGCACAGCAGGTGTTCCTGGTCGACAGGAACACCGCCCCCTGCTGCGCTCGGTCGTGGTCACTGCTCACGGTGGCGAGGACGTCAACCCAGAGCAGAGGTTCACCCTGCCGAACTTCATCCCGGTACGATCCCTCACCCCCACTACGCTCCAGGATGAGGCGGATGAAAGGTCCAAATGGGCCAGAGGAGAGTCGACCACGGCCTCGTCCAGGCGATCGCGCTCAGCCCGTCGATGGTCACCCAACCCTCGAGCCACCGAGGATCGGTGAAGGCAAAGTGGAAGCCCCCGCTGGAGGAGGCGTAGAGGCCGAGGGGATCACAACGAGAGGAGAAACACTCGACGACCAACACTTGTCCCCGACCGAAATGAACGCCGGGCAGATTCCCCTCAAAACCACGACATCCCGCAGAGGTAACCTCATCCTCGCATCGAAGCAATGGCAGGCCAGGGAGACCTGGGAGGCCCCAGGGACGACCACTACCCCTTGGCGAGGAGCATTACCGACGCCCGGGTACCCTCCATGTTCAAGGTGCCGACCCTGGAGAAATAGGACGGCATGGGGGACCCGGAGGACCTTGTAATGGACTACGAAGGGGTCATGGCATTCCATGGGACCGAAGATGCCTTACTTTGCTGAGGCTTCTACTCTACCCTCAGGAAGTCCGCTAGGAGTTGGTACCACAGCCTCCCCAACCGCTCCATTAGCGACTTTCAAGACCTCTCCCAGAAGTTCTGCAAGCAATTCATGGTCGGCCGATAGATAAACCCGGACTCAGAGTTGCTGTTCAATGTAATACAGAGACCGGGCGAATCCCTAAGGAGCTACATGCGGCGCTTCAACGCCGAGAGGCTGAATGTGAAGAGCTACCCAGAGATGGTCGTGAAAACGGCCCTGAAGAAAGGGCTCCGCCACAGGGGCCTAAAGAAGTCGCTGGACAATGAACCCGCGAGGAACCTCGCTGAGGTGATAACCCATGCGGAGTGTTACATGCCGACGGAGGAGGCGTTAGCAGTAAAAGAAGGAGGTCTCCCTACAGGAACTAAGCGGGGCTCCAAACGGGACGAGAGCGAACGCTGCGAGTCGGACGACCACAAGCGGGAGAAGAAGCCAAGGGGGGAGTAGTGCAAGGAGGAAACGCGACCCCCTAGACTGAGCGCTACCCCGGACAATGTCCTAACTCAGGCCCAGAAGGATGGCCACATCGACAAGTCGCCCTCGAAGATGAAGGGTGGCAGAAGGGACGAGGAAAAATAATGCAGGTACCACAAAGACAACGACCACAACACCGATTAGTGATGGCACCTGAAGAAAGATATAGACAAGCTGATCAGTCACGGGCACCTGAAGAACTTTGTCAACGACCCAAAGGCAACCCCTGGAGAGAGGACATCCAAACAGATGGACAAAGGAAAGAAGGTGAACGTCGTCCAGACCGCTCTGTGCATTATAGAATAAGGAGGCGGGACTATCAACCGCGGCCTTTCCCCCAGGGGAGATTAGCTCGCCTTTATCTTCCCTGCTTATTTCCTTTCGAATGTACTCTCAGATTCAAAGAATGAAATGCAAGTTCACATTGAAGCAATCATGCTCCTCCCCATCGTATCGGGCTTCAAGATCGGCCGTAAGGCTAGGGGAAACTCCCTCAGCGGACCGATCACAGCGATCGGCCGTAAGGCTGGGGCGACTCCCTCAGCGGGCCGATCATAGCGATCGACCGTAAGGATGGGGCGACTCCCCCAGAGGGCCGATCACAGCAATCGACCGTAAGGCTGGGGGTGACTTACCCAGAGGGCCGATCACAATGATCGACTGTAAGGCTGGGGGCGACTCCCCCAGAGGGCCGATCACAAAGATCGACCGTAAGGCTGGGGCGACTCCCCAGCGGGCGGATCACAACGATCTGTCGTAAGGCTGGGAGTGACTCGCCCAGCGGGTCGATCACAACGATCTACTGTAAGGTTGGGGGTGACTCCCCTAGCGGGTCGATCACAACGATCGACAGTAAGGCTGGGGGCAACTCCTCCAGCTGGCCGATCCATCGATATACCGTAAGCCTGGGGGTAGCTCCCCTAGCGGGTAGACTGATTGCTCCCGGATATACACCCAGAAAACAATTGTAGTTTTACCGCAAGCGCACGGTGTAGTGGCGAGCGGGTATCAAATACGAGGAGGTGGTGTTGGCTCCAATCTATCTTAGGTTGGCTCGACTACTAAGGTTTTATTGGTGGAGATGGTTATGGTATGATGTAATGGAAATGGTGATGGATGTCGGTGTCGGTGATAAAGATGTTGGATAAAATTCAATATAATAAAAGAGTCTAGAGCTAGGGAATCCCCACTACAGATTATAATGCATCATTGTGAATCGTGAATCTCAATATTACTAGACTCGGGTTGAGGTAAATAAGTGGTAACTAAATAGAGAACCAAGCTCACACTCTCATGCTATTGTAGGTCTATAGCAACCTAGATCAGAGCCCACTCTCGTAGAAACCCTAATCTAAGCCACTAGCATTAAGACCGACATCATCGTCCAATCGCACCTCGAGCCCACTCTCGTGTAAACTCGAGTTACGATCAAGATTGTGATAGCTCGTATTCACCCAATCTCTTGCAAACGAATATGGGTATAGACTTATAATAAAAATGCTAGCTTTGGTCCAATCTCTTGCAACCAAACGTAGTGAATCTCGATTATAAATCTAAATCGAATATCTAGGTCTTCCCATTGATCAGAGCCCAATCTCTTGCAAACTCTAGATCAATGGAAATTCCTAGCTATCCGTAGTAAATCAATCACAATCTAACATTCTAGCAATTCTAGCAACATAGAAATTCATTCATAAAAAATCTAGCATTAGATCTATAGGGTTCATCCCCTTCCATAGAACAAAGATCAACCAAGCATAGC
This sequence comes from Scilla litardierei, assembly GCA_030789695.1. Lineage (NCBI taxonomy): Eukaryota > Viridiplantae > Streptophyta > Magnoliopsida > Asparagales > Asparagaceae > Scilla > Scilla litardierei. The sequence continues at coordinate 42,940 of JAULAV010004680.1, read as the reverse complement.
AATAACGATATAGAAATCAATAAAAGACATTGCTTGCATGTAAAATATATATCAAATCAAGATTCAAATAACGATAACAAAGATACTTAGCTTTCATCAAGAACTCCAATCCAAATACAAGGTTTTACATCCAAGAGGGGGCCTAGAGCATGGCCTAACCTCTAAAAAAGTCTCCAAGAAAACAATGGGAACTCCCCTCTAATGATGGCTACAAATCCTATATATAGTCTCCTCAAAACCCTTGCAAATAACCCTAAAACCCCTTTGAAATTCGTGCCCAAAGTCAGCTCTGGCAGCAACTTAAATTCTGGGCCCACGCTGACTCGGCCGAGTGAGATTCTCACTCTGGCAGAGTAGCAATTTCAGCACTGCAGAGTCAACTTGCAGAAATTCCCCAGATTTCATCCGACCTCCAATTGGGGCGTTCTTGGCGGCGTTGGAACCGTCATGAAATCTACTATCCATAAAAAATATGAGAAAAATAATTTGCCCACTATAATGATAGAAGATTTCAAAAGAGTGAGAGGCTATCTGAAATCTGGGCGCTCGTGTCACTCGGCCGAGTGGAAATATGACTCAGCCGAGTGAGAAGTGTGACTCGGCCGAGTACGTCAATCTATAGATCATTTAGAAAAACAGAGAAGTCGGCCTGGCTCTCTTCGAAATTTTGGCCTCCACTCAGGCGAGTGGAGTTCTTACTCGCCCGAGTGGAATTCACCACTCGGCCGAGTACATTGCGGTACTCAGGCTGGCAAACGTCGTCGTGTCAATCTTGCTCGACCGAGTAGGTAGCTTAACTCGGCCGAGTGAACTATCTTGCTCGGCCAAGTGGCCTGTTTCAGAGCTCATTTCTCCTCCTCCTCGCTTCCTCATCGATTCCTTCGACGTTCTTCTCCTTCTTCCACTCATCCTTCAGTGTCGTTAGCTCCTAGATATGGTCATGGGCAATGCTCCGGTACGTGTGCAAGTCCTTTAGGCTCATTTTTGCTCCCGATGGCTTCATAATTCCTGAAATCAGACAAAAACAAGAAATAGTGAAAATTAACGAAATATTGTCGAATAATCATGAAAATCGCAATATAAGCAATCGAAATGGCATGCAAATATGCAGAAAAAAGGTGTAAAATATGAGCCGATCAAAATCACCCACCTCTCACTCGTCCTCGAGGAAGACGGATACGAAGCTCACCAGGTGGTAAAGATAAGAAAAACGAAAAAGAATACGAAGTGGAAGGGGTCGGTAGATTATTCTATCAGATCTTCATTCCATAAACTACACTTCACGATAACTCGGAAAATACGAATCACATGACATAAAGATTTCATATCTTACTGAAACATGGTACTTGCAAGCTTTTAAGAACAACAAAAAGGACTCTCTAAATTAATACAATCAATTCATATCCACATCACGCATTTCATAGAATTTGATATACAAATCGATGGCGATGCAATTTTCAATCAAGAGTTGTAACAGAAGCATATCAGAATCACACCAAGCATGCAATTGAGAATGGAATAAATCATGGCACTCACATATTTATATCGAACCATAAGAAGTCTCCATAACAAAAGTATTTTGCTAAGTTTCAGCATTATCAAACTTCTCCATTCGTGTCCCTCTCCACTCTAATGTCGCACTCACTCATATGGTCAAGTGAATTCACCCCCCCAAGCTTAGCTTGAGGCATCACATCTAAAGAAATATGATAGTGGAAAACGGGATTTTTGCCTTGGTTTTTCCAAGTATTTTGTGGCTCCAATAATGAGATAGAGAAAAAAATTTCTTTTTCTTTATGAACTTTTTGTTTCTCATTTTTCTTTTTGGATTTTTGTAGGAGCTACAAGATTTGTATTTTTGGCTTTTAGCTCCTTTTTGGCTTTTTATACTTTTTGGAGCTAACTTTTTCTTTTGTAGCGATTTTTGGGAAATAGATGCGATATAAGTAGCTTTAGGAGGTGAACTCAAGTGACATGTATAGAATAAAAAGATATATGTGGAGAAGGAAATAGTGTAACGCTCGGTTCACTCTAAGATGTTCACAAATGGTTCAATAAGATAATACATCAACTAAACTTACATATAAGCATGGATATTCTCAATAATTTCAATAAATAGTGAAGTCAAGCATTAAAGAGTACAACCATATCAGGCATGCAACAGAAGGGTGAATAAGACAATAAGGCATATGCTTCCGTTATACAATTGATGCGTGAATCTTGGTGCACTTCCAACAAAAGCATACTAAACACTAATCCATACATTCAGCTTCAATTAAGATCATGCATTCATATAGAGGAATCATCAAAAGAATATATAAGCAAGCACATGGATAGCAGAATACTGAAATACTCCAAATAGCATGGCAAGAGTAGTAAGCACCATGATGGCTACTAAAGCAATAAGAGATATCATCATAAGGAACATATCTAGCAAAAGGAGGAAAAGAAAATAAAGAAATAAAAATAAAAGAGAGGAAAGAAAAGAAAAACAAGCACACAATATGATGCATGAACATACATAAAAGGAAAATAAGATGGAAAAATCAAAAGGATGATGCAAAATTTTGAAAAATTATAAAAACCCTAAAAATAGAGTAAAAGTGTAACTAAATGGCATGGAAATGCACTCCCCCAAGCTTAAACTTCATATTGTCCTCAATGTGATCATAATGGAAGAATATGAGGAACAACGATAATAATAATGGGGTGAATGAAAAATGATGAAATGAATGACATGAAATCCTAATGCAACTACAAGCACATGCAATGATGCATGAGAGTGCCTTCCTCCAAGCTTATACCAAACAATCCTATTCAAATGACTCGATCAAAAATGTCACGGCTTTGCTAAGCGAGATCGAGTCAAACGAATAAGAATGTGAGTATTCACTTGAAAGAGATGCTTGATAGGTGGTGAGCAAAAAGGGTGTGGCACATCAAAATGTGAAGAGGGCAATTAATATAGCATATAAAGGGTAGGGTGTAAATGATTATTGTTGCCGTCATATGAGATAATATTTATTCAAGTAAATCTATACGGTCCTCTCGCTGTCGAGAGGATTTGTGTTTATTGAAATCATAAAAATTTCTACACTACTGAATTGATATCACCTATAGCAAAAGGCAGATCCAGTATATTTACCGGCGCAGGCAACTGCTCCAACTGCTCCTTCAGTGGCTCTGCCAGGTGCGTGTGTCCACGGACTCCATCAGATTCTAGAAATGCGGCTCCCAGCATCTCTACAAGGACTCCACCTGTACCCTGCAAGAGATAAGCCGCATCAATCTGATGTGGATAATTCTTCCCCAAAATAAATGTATTCCAAAGAAGGTCATCAAAAGAAATATCTAAAATTAATGATGGTTGACAACACTTCCCTGGAAATAAATCTCTACTCTTATGCACCACGTCGACCAACTCCTCGTTGTTCGCTTCAGGGTCGTCAGGTAGCTTTGGCATATAAGCGTGGCTCTTATCAGGCAACTTCTCATCATCGTCAGACCTATCCCATCGCACCTCCTGTTCATATTCGTATGTGTCCATGGGTGCTAACTCCTCGCTCTCTTCCTCGTATCGTCCCATCGTGCCTCTTGATCATATATATGTGTATCCTGCAAAAGGTTCAATGTGTCATCAAAATCTGAATCATGGTAACCATCATACATGGGAGGGGAATCAAATGTAAAGGGCGAAGGAGTAAAGAGATCTCCCTGAAGGGGATCTATAAGCTCTGTAGGATAGTCCTCGGCATCAGTGAAAGGGGGGTCCTCTGAGGGATGCTCAGCCTCTGTAGAATGTGGGGATGGCTGCGGTAGCTCGAAAGGAGGGGGCACAATTCGGGCTCCATCTGTGTGCAGATGTCATCGTCCCAAGTCACGTCTTCCTCGATGGTTTGCTCTGCTACTGTAGGCATGACCTCCTCAATAATATCCTCTGATGGTATAGGCTACTCTGACTCATGTGGGTGGCAAGGGGAGACGACGACGGAATAAGGTGGCTCTATGGGCACATGTATCTCGACAATGGTGTAAAAATGGGTCTTGTGCCCCTCAACTAGAATATAGACTCCATCATCAATTGTGCCTGTGGAAGAGATACAATGAGTAATAAAGTTTTGAAATCCGAGCTCAAAAGGATCACCTGCCGTTATTGTTAATGGACCGGTTTCTCGAACTACTTCGACAATGTTTCTCAATAGGTCCATATATGTGTCCTCCTTCGGCAGCTCATTTGTCTCTATTTGTGGAGTGTTGATGGTGTAAAGGTGGATGTGATCACCTTCAAGTGAAGCATACACTCCATCTATGATAGTACCTGCACCAGAGACATTAGCCATAAAGAAATCGATGAATACTTGGTCGGATGGTTTACCTACCATAACGGTTAGAGAACCGATAGATCGAGCATCATCTATCAATTGCTCCAAGGTTGTTGCCAACTGCAGATCACTGTACTTTCCCACTTGCATCCTCTTTAAAAACTCACGTGAGGGTCCCTTTAGCCTTCTAGTGCAGATATCAAATAGCATGGAACCATCACATTCATGGTCTGACTCTGTCTGAAACATTCCTAACATTCTTTCAAACCTGGACAAGGCTTTTCTGAAGGACTCTCCATCAGCCTGCCAGAATGTAGCGAGATATATGTAGGATTGTATAGAACCTAGTCGCATCTTCTCTGGAAGCACCATCGCTGCAACAAATGTACCTGCTCAAGCAAAGTAAACATCCTGGAAATGACGTCGGTGACACAAAGAGAGATAAAGATAATAATAATAGCAGGTGGTGGAGAAAAATCTCGCTCTCTGTTTTTTTTTTTGATTTTTTTGTTTTTAACGTAATCTAATCAATCTAATTGTGGTAAATTGGCACCCAACGGAAAACACATCCCCGGCAACGGCGCCAAAAAATTGATCGCTCCCGGATATAAACCCAGAAAACAATTGTAGTTTTACCACAAGCGTACGGTGTAGTGGCGAGCGGGTATCGAATACGAGGAGGTGGTGTTGGCTCCAATCTATCTTAGGTTGGCTCGACTACTAAGGTTTTATTGGTGGAGATGGTTATGGTATGATGTAATGGAAATGGTGATGGATGTCGGTGTCGGTGATAAAGATGTTGGATAAAATTCAATATAATAAAAGAGTCTAGAGCTAGGAAATCCCCACTACAGATTATAATGCATCATTGTGAATCGTGAATCTCAATATTACTAGACTCGGGTAGAGGTAAATAAGTGGTAACTAAATAGAGAACCAAGCTCACACTCTCGTGCTATTGCAGGTCTATAGAAACCTAGATCAGAGCCCACTCTCATGTCTAAGCCACTAGCATTAAGACCGACATCATCGTCCAATCGCACCTCGAGCCCACTCTTGTGCAAACTTGAGTTACGATCTAGATTGTGATAGCTCGTATTCGCCCAATCTCTTGCAAATGAATATGGGTATAGACTTATAATAAAAATGCTAGCTTTGGTCCAATCTCTTGCAAACCAAACCTAGTGAATCTCGATTATAAATCTAAATCGAATATCTAGGCCTTCCCATTGATCAGAGCCCAATCTCTTGCAAACTCTATATCAATGGAAATTCCTAGCTATCAGTAGTAAATAAATCACAATCTAACCTTCTAGCAATTCTAGCAACATAGAAATTCATTCATCACAAATCTAGTATTAGATCCATAGGCTTCATCCCCTACCCTAGAAAAAAGATCAACCAAGCATAGCAATAACGATATAGAAATCAATAAAAGACATTGTTTGCATGTAAAAATATATCAAATCAAGATTCAAATAACGATAAAAAAGATACTTAGCTTTCATTAAGAACTCCAATCCAAATACAAGCTTTTAGATCCGAGAGGGGGCCTAGGATATATGGCCTAACCTCTAAAAAGTCTCCAAGAAAACAATGGGAACTCCCCTCTAATGACGGCTACAAATCCTATATATAGTCTCCTCAAAACCCTTTCAAATAACCCTAAAACCCCATTGAAATTCGTGCCCAAAGTTAGCTCTGGCCGCAACTTAAATTCTGGGCCCACGCTAACTCGGCCGAGTGAGATTCTCACTCTGGCTGAGTAGCAATTTCAGCACTGCAGCGTCAACATACAGAAATTCTCCAGATTTCATCCGACCTCTGATTGGGGCATTCTTGGCAGCGTTAGAACCGTCATGAAGTCTACTATCCATAAAAAATATGAGAAATAATTTTCCCACTGGAATGATAGCAGATTTCAAAAGAGTGAGAGGCTATCTGAAAATCTGGGCGCTCGTGTCACTCGGCCGAGTGGAAATGTGACTCAGCCGAGTGGAAATGTGACTCGGCCGAGTGGAAATGTGACTCGGCCGAGTACGTTAGTCTACAGATCATCTAGAAAAACAGAGAAGTCGGCCTGGCTCTCTTCGAAATTTTGGCATCCAGTCGGACGAGTGGAGTTCTTACTTGGCCGAGTGGAATTCACCACTCGGCCGAGTACATTGCGGTACTCAGGCTGGCAAACGTCGTCGTGTCAGTCTTGCTCGACCGAGTAGGCAGCTTCACTCGGCTGAGTGAACTGCCTTGCTCGGCCGAGTGGCCTATTTCAGAGCTCATTTCTCCTCCTCCTCACTTCCTTGTCGATTCCTTCGACATTCTTCTCCTTCTTCCACTCATCCTTCAGTACCGTTAGCTCCTTGATATGGTCATGGGCAATGCTCCGGAACGTGTGCAAGTCCTTTAGGATCATTTTTGCTCTCGATTGCTCCATATTTTCTGAAATCAGACGAAAACAAGAAATAGTGAAAAGTAACGAAATATCGTCGAATAATCATGAAAATCGCAATATGAGCAATCGAAATGACATGCAAATATGCAGAAAAAAGGTGTAAAATATGAGCCGATCATGAACCGACCCAGCTATCTGTAAGTCTTGGGGCAACTCCCCCGGCAGGCCGGTCCATTGATCGACCGTAAGCCTGGGGGTAGCTCCCCAAGCAGGCCGACCAACCCGATCGACCAAAAGGCTGCGGGCGGCTCCCCCAGCAGGCTGATCACTCGACTGCCTGTAAGGCTGAAGGCAAGTCCCTCAGCAGGATGATCATCCACTCGACCTTAAGACCGAAGGCAAACCCTCGGTGGGCCGAACATCTGGTCGGCTGAAAACACGGGGACACTTCCTTGGCACCAACTTGGCAGACCGGCTGTTAGTCGAACTGACGTGACACTCCCAGGCCCATCTACCCAACACAGTGGGGAATGCGGTGCCTACGAGGAAACGCCTTGGGAGGACCAGAGAGCGTCAACCTGAAAACACTGCTCCCCTTCAGTAATCTGACCGATACAATTGCCCTAAGAGTCTGGGGGCGACCCCCCAGCAGGCCGATGGCACCGATCGACCACACAGTTGGAGGCAACTCCCTTGGAAGACCAACCTCCCCGACCGTCCTAAGAGGCTTGGGAGCAACCCCGGTGGTTGACTCGTCTCAAAATGTGTGAGCGCTACTCCCATGTGTAGGAGATCGAACAAGTAATAGTCCTGGTGAGTTCAGGTATCGTATCCACGGGACAACTGACCTGTAAAACCACGAACTTCAGTTTGTAAAGATTAATAATACGATAATAACCAACCACCTAGAGATATGGTATCAATGGTTTTAAAGAATAAAAGAAAATCCTACGATAGTTACGGTGAATTCGATATTGGGGTACTAATATGGAGAGTATGTGTTGGTAGTGATTTCGTTAGGATGTATGCAATCAATGATTATTAATATCTTTTATAACTCAACGTTTCGTCCGGCTAGGGCACGAGAACGTCGGAAGGTATGGCGATAAAGCGCATAAAAACGTGCCAATGAGTAACCACGTATAATAACGATTTCATGAAGAAAATACGCACAAGTGCCCTCTCGGGTCACGACACGTCCTCTCGGATCGCATCACCTGCAAAGATCATATTCGGTTCAAGCATACCCACATCTCCGTATAACATGCTCAAACAAGATATATGTAGAAATCAACAAAATACGTGATTAAACAATGCAAATAGGGCGAAAAGATATTGAAATCAATGATTATGACATCCTAACTACATCAACGCCAACACATATGAAGATTAACCACGCATGAAGAGAAAATATTCAGTATACATAGACAAATACATCATCAAACCCACAAAATACGTGAATAATACTCCAAATACAAGCCAAATACGCAAAATATAAGGCAAAAGATAAGAAAAATATCACCAATTCTCTCCAAATAGCACCAAATCTCCTTCAGATGATAGATATGACCTCTGTCCCCAGGGCCTCCAAGTTTCACTCCAAAATACGGCTCCTAGAGCCGCAAATACGCCAGAATACCCCCAAAACCCCAAAAATACGCTTATATAATAGCATTGCAGGTTTTGGGGGCTTATCGGGTTCAAATCCACATCCATTATCACTTTAAACCCAAACCCATGACATGAGCATTCCTCAGCCGTAGATCCGTGCGGGATTAAACCACATGCTGACACATGGCACGGGCTTCGGATCCTCGCTCGCCCGCGCCTGCTTTGCATCCGACTTCAGCTCGGATTCAATCTCTGCTGTCCGTTCGAAAGATGGATGTGTGTGATTGCGCTATGTCGCCCCAGGAATCGATGCCGCCCACTCCGTCTGATCTCGAATGCGGGCCGTTCGATCTGTGATCGACGGCCGAGACTGTGCCACGTCGACAAAGTTGTGATGCGTGGAGTTGATGTGCGACCAGCCGTCCGATCTTGATCGAATGGTCATCATCTCTCCATGCCGCACGTCAGCAGAAACCGTCGGATCGAGAGGAAAACTACGGATGGTCTCCATGTGGCAGCGTCTGATTGGCGGGCGACCGTATTTCTCGTATTTTGAGCGTATTTCTTTATTAAATTGGTATTCTGTATTCAAAAATTCACAGTAAGCACAGATCTCAGAAAAATACAAATAAATAGTCGTTGAAATTGTGAGATCGAGATCTAGCCATGAAAAATACTAAAAGGGCAGAAATATTCAATATATTGCTGTTTTGTGTTTAAATCAAGTGATTACTCTAATAATTAATAATAATCTAAATACGATCACGTTAGAGGACAATTAAGCAATATGTAAACACAAAATGGTGCTAGATGAGGGGTTAAATGTGCAATATTCACCCCGAAACACACCCCCAACTAGCAATTTGCTAGTCCCTAGCAAAAAGAGCGATTAAGTCGAATGATTAATAAAACAATAAATTCTATCAATCGCTTATGGCATGGCTCAATAATACGCTTTCCAACATGATTTAGACCATCAATATACATAATCCATGAATAAGATCAATCACATGATATTTTCTCTAATTTAATTTGAATAAATAACATGCCAGCATCGTTTTGCGCAAGCGAAAGTATAGCACATCATTATATACTAGTTTTCTCATTTACAAGGAATTGGCATCCCAAATAGTTTGTTCAAATCAAGGGTATTGAAGTTTCTTAGTTTATTCACCATTTCTTTCTCTCTTTTTTCTTTTCTGTTGACGACTTAGAATGATCCATGTAGCGAGCTTTCAGTTAATGATTCCTAGACCAGACGACCTTCGGACATTAGGCTTAGAAGAGCCCCTCGAACTTAATACTCGAATCATCTAAGTTTTATTTTCTCTCTTTTTTGAACACACTACCCATTCATCCATCTTTCGACGCGAATCTCCAATGCTTCATGAGGCACGAAAACCCGGCTAATCAATGAACTCAAGGGAACGATGCATTTTTTTTCTTTTTCACTTTTTTCTTTTTTTCGTAAGCAACTCAACATTCATAAATCGAACATAAACATCAATAACAAAGACCAAATTCCTCTTTAACTTGAAGACTTTTCTAATAAATCGTGTATACTTAAGCTGTTGCATCACAATAGCATGCACGAAATAAATTCAAACTATTTCGAGATATTAATCATGGCCATTGAATATTTTCATAAATAGCATATTAATGAGTAATTCAATGAAGGAATAAAAATTAATTCACGCCATAAACGATTTTTAGAACTCAATCAATGAATAATCATCCGCATTTGTGGTATGTGAAGGAGTTTTAAATGATGAGAATGGTGGTTTATTCTTTTCTTTCGCTTTATTTTAAAAAAAAAATCCTAAGGTCTCATACACTCCCCCCAACTAAAGATGGGCATTGTCCTCAATGTCGAAAGGGGTACGAGTTTATTCAAAAGCAAGCATCCTAAAAAGCAAATAAAAATCTACGCTAATAGAAAGAACACACCGTGGTCAAATGACGGATCACGGACTTTTAATGGTGGATGAAGTTGTTCTATCTGCTCCTTGCGCTCCTCGGCGAGTAATCTTCCTCCAATGGCTAAACTAGATTCTAGCAACGTAACTCCCAGCATCTCTGTAAGCTGATCACATGTATCTGAAAGATATGCACTGCTCTTGGTATGATGCTCAGTCATTGGGGAGATGGATAAATGATTTTGGGAAACAACTGGAGGAGAGAGTGGTTTGGGCTCCATAGCGATAATCTCTAATCGCATGTCCCTAGCTGTCTCCTTCTCCTGTTCATCCAAAATTGCTAGCTTGTCCTCTCCTTTGCACCCACTTCCTGCCATGTTGATATTTTTATTCGTGACTTCATCGTGACATGGCTTGCTCGATATACCTGCAATAGAAGATGAAGTCATATTAGATTCTTGAAATTGAATTTCAAAAGAATTATTTTCTTCTAAGCAAGTGGTAATCAGAGTAAGATTTTCAATGGATTGCTGAATTTGTCGACTCCGAGCAAGGAAGTTTTCTTGGAATTGATGGGATGTAGCCTCATGTATCTGAATGAGCAAATGAACCTCCTCTTTCAAGGGTTGCAATGGTACTTCTATGCTTTGCTCTCCTTGATCAAGGCATGAAGGCTCCGTTGAATCGCACTCTGAAGTCTCGTTAATGGTCTGATCATTCTCGTCTAAGGACTCCATGTATTACCACGCCTCGTCGGCGTCATGACACCCAAAAATTCCTACAGCTGTGGTCGTAGTCCAAATAAGAAGGACTCCATAAGCTCTTTCTTTGTGTACCCATACTGCGGATAGCTCGATACTATGTCTGTGAATTTCCTCCAGGCCTGAAAGAAAGTTTCACAATCAGTATGATTAAAACTAACGATCCTAAGCTTCTCCATCCTATGTTTCTATGCAACATCATATTCGGCATCATACCAATTGTTTGTGCGATAGAAATTCATGTATTCCATTTTTTTTTGAATTTTTTAGAGAGAACAAAACAAAAAAACCAATAAAAATCCAAAACTATAAGATGGAAGGATCTCACCGAATGTTCCTCCATACAAACTGAAATTGTAGCTTACAAGTACCGTTATCCCCGGCAACTGCGCCAAAAACTTGACTCGTATCAAAATGTGTGAGCACTACTCCTAAGTGTAGGAGATCGAACAAGTAATAATCCTGGTGAGTCCAGGTATTGTATCCACAGGACAACTGACCTACAAAACTACGAACTTCAGTTTATAAAGAGTAATAATACGATAATAACCAACCATCTAAAGATATGGTATCGACGATTTTAAAGAATAAAATAAAATCCTACGATAGTTACAGTGAATTCGATATTGGGGTACTAATATGAAGAGTATGTGTTGGTAGTGATTCCGTTAGAGTGTGTGCAATCCATGATTATTAATATCTTTTATAACTCAACGTTTCGTCTGGCTAGGGCACGAGAACATCGGAAGGTATGGCGATAAAGTGCATAAAAACGTGCCAATGAGTAACCACGTATAATAACGCTTTCATGAAGAAAATATGCACAAGTGCCCTCTCGGGTCACGATACGTCCTCTCGGATCACATTACGAATAAGTCTGCAAAGATCATATTCGGTTCAAGCATGCCCACGTCTCTGTATAACATACTCAAACAAGATATATGTAGAAATCGACAAAATACGTGATTATACAATGCAAATAGGGTGAAAAGATATTGAAATCAATGATTACGACACCCTAACTACATCAACACCAACACATATGAAGATTAACCACGCATGAAGAGAAAATATTCAGTATTCATAGACAAATACATCATCAAAACCCCAAAATACCTGAATAATACTCCAAATACAAGCCAAATACGTAAAATATAAGGCAAAAGATAGGAAAAATATCACCAATTCTCTCCAAATAGCCCCAAATCTCCTTCAGATGATAGATATGACCTCTGTCCCCAGGGTCTCTAAGTTTCACGCCAAAATACGGCTCCTAGAGCCGCAAATACATCAGAATATCCCCAAAACCCCAAAAATACGCTTATATAATAGTATTGCGGGTTTTGGGGGCTTATCGGGTTCAAATCCGCACCCATTATCACTTTAAACCCAAACCCACGACCGGAGCATTCCTCAGCCGTTGATCCGTGCGGGAATAAACCGCATGCTGACACGTGACATGGGCTTCGGATCCTTGCTCGCCCGCGCCCGCTTTGCATCCGAGTTCAGCTCGGATTCAATCTCCATCGTCCGTGCAAAAGATGGACGTGTGTGATTGCACCACGTCGCCCCAGGAATCGCTGCCGCCTGCTCCGTCTGATCTCGAATGCTGGTCGTTCGATCTGTGATCGATGGCCGAGACTGTGCCGCGTCGACGAAGTTGTGATGCGTGGAGTTGCTGTGTGATCAGCCGTCCGTTCTTAATCGAATGGTCATCATCTCGCCACGCCACACGTCAGCGAAAAACCGTCGGATCGAGCGGGAAACTACGGATGGCTGCCACGTGGCAGCGTCTGATTGGCGGTCGACCGTATTTCTCGTATTTTGAGCGTATTTCTTCATTAAATTGGTATTCTGCATTCAAAAATTCACAGTAATTACCACAGATCTCAGAAAAATACAAATAAATAGTCGTTGGAATCGTGAGATCGAGATCTATGCATGAAAAATACAAAAAGGGCAAAAATACTCAAAATATTGCTGTTTTGTGCTTAAATCAAGTGATTGCTCTAATAATTAATAATAATCTAAATACGATCACATTAGAGGACAATTAAGCAACATATAAACACAAAATGGTGCTAGATGAGTGGTTAAATGTGCAATATTCACCCTGAATCAGTGGGATGATCTTTACAATCATCTGCAAGGCTGAGGGCCACTCTCTCAGCGGGGCGATCACCTCGGTAAGACAATGACTCGACCAACAAAAAGAAAGCCTCTCGCAGCTTAAGCTCGTGGTCCGCCTTGGCATGAACGGCGGGAGGGGGCAATAAAGGGGCAGCGCAGTCCAGAAAACACTTGACAAAAGAAGATGAAAGTGCAACAAAAGGATATGACAACATGCAGAAAGGTAAAAAGACCCACAAAACAAATTATCTATTACTTTCAAGACTGTTCTCTTTTACAGAGAAGGGAAAAAAAGCGGGGGTGCTTCGCCTATGACACGGGGGCCCGGGAGGAGGCATCTCCCGGAGCCTCGCCTTGCCCCGATCGAGCAGGCTCCTCAGGACCTGGCAGGGGGTAGGAAAGCGCCTGTCGGACCCGCTCCTCGAACCTCTGAAAGTTGTCCCGAAAGGCTCTCACGATCATCGGGGACATGAGGTCTTCATAGGACTCGAACGCCTCCTTGAGGGCTTCCACAATCCTCGTCTTCAGAACCTCCTCGTAACCCCTCTCCACCTCCTCGACGAGTCAGGCAGGGTGCACTTGCTGCAGGGCCTCCAGCTCCGCCCAGATCTTGTTCCTCTCTCGGTAGAACGCCTCCTCTACCTCTTGGGCTGACCTCTGGGTGGCTGTCATGGCCTCCCTCAAGTCCCCCACCTTGGAGGTAAGCTCGTCCACCCGACATTGCGAACGACGAGCTTCCTGACGGGCATCTTCAGCCTCCACCTCGGCTGTCCCAGCCCTCAGGTGCTCCTGCACCAAAGCCGCCTCGAGGCCGGTCACCCGCTCTATACGACGCTGAGTCTCGACGGCCATCGTGGGAGCCTGTAAGATAGAATGAATAAGCAAAGGACACCGAGGATCGCAGCTGAAGGCAAGAAAACACCAACCTGCTGAAGTTGCTAGACCAGGGAGTTTGCCAAGCGATCGGGGCAGACCCTCTCCAACCAAAAGCGGTCCCTTGGAAGGACAGAACCCGGTGCCTACTGGAGGGCCACATTTCAATCGAGAAAGATCAAATATCCAGGCGAGGTATCCGGGCCAGCCTCAAGTACAGACAGGGCGACCCTTGCACTGACTAACAACTGCTCGGCCAGGCCAGCAGAAGCGGCCTCCTCCACCAGCAGGAGGGTTGCCCCCTAGAGGATCGGTGCCTCGGACACCGTCGAGGGCCTGCCTCCCTGCCTTCTTCTTCTTTCTCTCTTCGGGCCTGATGTGTCCATATTTTTCACTATTTACATATCATCAATTCATTGCATTCCATGCCATTTTCGCATCCAAATCCCATATTTTACTACGATATCGTGTTTCTAACGTTATATTCTAGTTTCGTAGTGTTTTATGAGTTTTCAGGGATTTTGGAGCGATTTGGGACCCCACTTGGGTATGGACACATCCGACACGCCCGTGAGCTCATTGGTGAAGCCCTGTAGGAGTTCGCCATACTTTTGGAGCCATTGGAGGAGAAGAGATAGAACATGAGGAGAGGAGGAGCTACCTTAAGTAGCTCAGCAAAACATTCACAGGCGACTCGGTCAAGCAGAGTAGCTGCTCGGTCGAGCAGAGACAATTGGAAAAGAAGGAGCAGATACGGGGAAGACTCGGACCAAGCAGCTAAGTGATCGGTCTAGTAGCGCCAAAATTCAAAAGCTGAAGCAATCCAGTGCACGGCCCGAGCAACTATTCAGCGACCGAGTCAGCCTCTGCTCGGACCGAGCTGAGCTGACTCGGCCTATGCAGGCAGAGTGAGGATTTTGGAGATTTTTGATTCCCTGTCAAGCTCGATCGAGCAGCACAGTTGCTCGGTCCGAGCGACCGACCGAGCAACGCATTGCTCGACCGAGTCACCCACTCGCTCGACAATGCCAGGGCCATTTTTGGAAATGTTTGTGATGCGGCTCCTGCGCGATTCTGGGAGTGAAGGCTGTGGAGCTGTGACTTCGATGAGGAGGCGATTCATTTGAATTTTTTTGATACTTTTTCGAGAGCGAAGCTGAGGTAATTCTTGTTATATTTTAGATTAATTTTTGTTGTAGATACTGGATCGAAACTTTTGGATTATTATTTTGGTTCTATATTGCGATTGCATATTGGAATCTGGAATTTTGTTGGATCTATTTCTCGTCTATTTTCTACATCTCCTGCTATAAGTTTTCGATCTTTATTCTATCGATTTCTATGATGGTCTCTCCCTTAAAAATGATGTTTTTATCCGCTAATATTGCTATGAGTGAGTAGATCTTTCTAGGGTTGATGGGCTAGCCCTAAGACCCTAGGGGAAGACGTAGATCTGGATCCCTATGTTGAATTAGGGATTTAAGGGAGTATTTCAGCTGATCCTACCGAATCCCTAGATAACCCGTACTGAGATCATGCCCACAGTCTGTAGAATTGATGTTCTTAAGGGCTATCTCTGGGATTCGAATAGGGAAATCGGTGGATCCAACCAAGGCTCGTGACCATGCCCGGCTCGTGCCTTGAGGAGATCCATCGACGAACTATACCGCTACGTTGACGGCTACCGCCATTGCGTTAACGAGAGCTACCAAAATACCTCACAATTCTAACCCATGAGAGTGGTACGAATTGTGAGATTAATCCCCTAACCCTAATGCAACGTAGGGATTCTATTCCAACATCGATCCCGACGATCTTAGCGGTGATCTCTAATGCCCTAGTCCTTTTTATTAGTAAAACAATGAAAACACCCCAATCAACTCCTTCAACCCGATATCTATCTCACTTCGAGATATAGAAGTGAACTGAGAACCCATATACACTATCACCGTCCCTGTGGGATTCGATATCATTTATACTACAACTTGACACTATCCGCTTGCGGATCGATCCCGGAATTGAAACCTAGGGGCCATACCACGCATGGCGATCGTGACACCACCGGGTGGAATCTAGGTGTAGGTTTCGGGTGCGTCAAGTTTTTGGCGCCGTTGCTGGGGACGGCAATAGTGTTTATCTTAGTTTATTTCTATTTTTTGAAGTTTGCTAACACTCTAATCATTTCTCACCTTTCCACCAATTTTATTCTTTTATTTTTTTCAGTGCTACTGATGGTATTTGTTTGAGTTTTGTTGGTGCATGAACACTCGCTTCGGGGGATCTACTAGAGAGTTATTATTCGATCCTGAGATCGAGAAGACAGCGAGGGCCTTGAAGGCCTCAAGTAGAAGTTCATCTCCCTCCGCTCAGATGGCGGACAACAACAATCCTCCTTCTCCTTGCACCCGGTCCATCAGGGACCACATGAAGCCGTCGTTTGGAAACAACTCCTCTATTCTTAGACCGCAGCTGGCGGCGGCGAGCTTCGAACTGAAAACGGGGCTAATCAATTTGATGCAGCAGGATCCCTTTTACGGGCATCTGCATGAAAACCCCAACCACCATATTGACACCTTCCTGACAACGTGAGCGATGATGCTGTGAAGCTACGCCTTTTCCCATTCACTTTGAGGGATAAAGCCTCGTATTGGCTCCGGGCCCACCCTCCCAACCATTTCACCACCTGGGAGAAGCTGGCACTTGCCTTCGTGGGTAAGTTCTATCCACCCTCGAAGACGGTGCAAATCAGGGGAGCCATCTCGAACTTCAAGAAGCTCCCATAGGAATCACTTTATGAGGCATGGGAGAGGTTAAAGGACCTCCAACATCAGTGTCCTCACCACGGGATTCAGCCATGGGATTTGGTGCAGAGCTTTTACAACCGGCTTCAGTCTAGCACCAAGATGATCATAGATGCTGCGGCGCAAGGCGCCTTACTGGAAAAGTCTCCTGGAGAGGCTATAGACTTGTTCGAGCA
The DNA here is from genome assembly GCA_030789695.1 of Scilla litardierei. Lineage (NCBI taxonomy): Eukaryota > Viridiplantae > Streptophyta > Magnoliopsida > Asparagales > Asparagaceae > Scilla > Scilla litardierei. The sequence goes on along the minus strand of JAULAV010004680.1, from coordinate 25,958 downwards.
TATGGCGGCCAACAACCAACAATGGAGTGAAGAAAGAACTATTGTGACTCGGACCCCCGAGGTCAAGGCTGCTAGCCACTTGGACTCTCACATCGAGACATTATGCAAACAAGTGGCCAGGATAGAACAGCGCCTGGATTCCACCCCGGCATCACCCAGCACATCGGGTTATCATCCTGCAGAGGAGTATGCAGATCAGAGCTATATTCCTAGTGAGGCACACTATGATGGCGTCGAATTGTCTGAATCTGTGCAATACATCCAAGGAGAGGGACGGAATCAATGGCAGCATCCAGTTGCTAGGAATCATCCATGATTATCTTATGGGAATCCAAGTGGAGGGCTGCAACCCTCGCAATTTCAGAGACCACCTCCTCCTCCTCAGCAGCAGCAGAATCAGCAACAGGGCGGATTTAGGCTAGCTGGGCCTTACCGATCGCCGGGTTATCAATTCAACCGGCTACCTCAGCAGGGCAATGCGCCAAACCCGCCACGGTCAAATCTGGAGGCCACTTTGGAGACCTTTATAAGTGGGCAGGCCCGTTTCAATCAGGACACATCGACCCAGTTCAAGAGCATAAATTCTTCACTTAATGAACTAAGGGGTCAAATGTCCCAGCTCTTGAAGAATCAGGGGAGATTACCCTCACATCCGGAGACAAATCCAAGGGCCCAAGCTAATGCTGTGGTTTCTATTACCACACGTGGTGGATGGGTGACTGACCACGTCATGGTCCCGGTGCTGAACAAGGAGAAAGTTACTGTTGAAGAAGCTGTTGATGAGGCGATAGAGAAGACGCCGCTGAAGAGCCTATCATAATTGAGGAGAAGGTGGATACACCACCCATCACGCCTACTACAACACCGCCTCCCGTCGATGCAGCCAAGAGTAAAGCCACCCGACCTCCCCCTCCTACCCACAGAGGCTAGCCCTAGCCAAGATGGAGAAGAAATACTCCAAATTTACGGAGTTGCTGAAGGGAATCCAGCTGAACATCCCATTCATGGATGATCACTCCATATTTTACACCCTTTTTCTGCATGTTTGCATGCCACTTTGATCGCTCATATCGCGTTTTCACTATTATACGACAATATTGCGATGCTTTTCACGATTTCTTGTTTTTGTCGTATTTCAGGAGATATGGAGCGATTCGGAGTGATTTTGAGATCAAGAGGATTTGCACCCACTCTGGAGTGTCACCCGAGTCTCTTTTGAGGGCTATTCGGCGATGGAAGACAAGTGGAAGAAGAAGGAACTTCATAGGAGCGACGAGGAGGCGAAACGATGAAGATTGGGCATCTGCAGCATCTCACTCGGCCGAGTGAAGCACTCACTCGGCCGAGCAAGAAGACCACTCGGCCAACCAGACCGGACACGCAACAACAGAAGGAAATCAGCATGCACTCGGCCGAGTGATGATAGTCCACTCGGTCGAGTATGAAGATCCCCTCGCCTGAGTGGCATAGGAAAATCCAGATCAAAAGAGGCCAACTTACTGGAATCCGTCAGTCGATTTCAGAGTTGTCACTCGGCTGAGCATGGAAAGCCCCTCGGCCGAGTGAGTAAAGCCACTCGACCGAGTCACTTCCGAAGACAGACCTCCTAAAATCCCCAACTTACTGTAAAAGTACAGGGTTTGTCACTCGGCCGAGTGACATTTGTCACTCGGCCGAGTGACATTTGTCACTCGGCCGAGTGACATTTGTCACTCGGCCGAGTGACATTTGTCACTCGGCCGAGTGAGCCGCCCCGCCTGCTGCGTATACTGCGATTTCTGGGTTGCGCAGGGGCATTTTTGTCACGATTTTTTGGGCGATTTTGAGGGGTATTTAAACCCAGTTCTTGCCCCAGTTTAAGAGAACTTTTGGATACTTTTTGGGCAGCCTTTTTGAGAGCTTTTTAGATCATTAGATTTAGGTTTTCTCTTAAAGATTAAAAGGTTATTCTTGTTGGATGCTATTGGGTTCTCATTGGTTTGTCTCTTTTCTTGTCAAAAACTCTATTTTTGTTGATAATTTCTCTATTGCAATGAATTGTGCTGAATTTGTTATTGATTTTCTCATGGATTGCATGATGATTAGTGAGTAGTTTTATCGTCTTAGGGCATTGGGATGAACCCTATGAACCCTATTTCTAAATTGTGATGAATTGGTGAAATTCTTGCTAGAATTGATTAGGGTTAGGTTGGGATTGATTAATTACGGATAGCTAGGGATTCATATCGATTGGGATTTGCAAGAGATTGGGTCCCAATTGATAGGAAGCCCTAGAAACTCGATTTAGATTTGTGATTGGACTTCTCTAGAGTTGGTTTGCAAGAGATTGGGCCAAAGCTAGGATTTTTAATCGTGTTTCTATACCAATATCCGTTTGCAAGAGATTGGACGGGTAGGAACTATCTCAACCTAGGTCGTAGCTTGAGTTTGCACGAGAGTGGGCTCGAGATACGGTTGAACGATGATTTCGTTCTCACGCTAGTGTCTTCGGTTAGGGTTTGCAAGAGATTGGGCCCTACCCTAGGTTTGCTATAGACCGGCAATAGCATGAGAGCTTGAGCTTGGTTCTACATTTAGTTGCGACTAGTTCACCTAAGCTTCAAGTCTAGCAATGATGAAACCCACGAATCACAACGATGAGATGCGGTCTGTAGCGGGGATTCCCTATTCCTAGGCGCTTTATTTTATTGATATTTCTATCGACATTCGAACGATTGTGACAATTTTACCCCAAATTATTCTCGACCATTTTGATAGCTAGGTGATCGGAAGGAGACACTGTCATTGTTCCTCCCTGAGTTCGATACCCGCTCGTCGCTACACCGTGCGCTTGCGGTAAGACTACGAGTCGCTTGTCCCGGGTGCGTGTGCATACCGGGGCGCGATCAAGTTTTTGGCGGCGTTGCCGGGGAGGCGACAATGTTTGATTCTACCTACGTAGCTATTTCTTTTTTACTTTATTATTTTTTATTTTTTTCTTACTCTTCTATCGTGCTAACAATTCCTTTGAAACTCTGTTTCTCTTTGCATGAACACGAGATCAACGGCGGATCCTGAGAATATTATATTTGATCCGGAGATCGAGCGTACCGAGAGGAGGATCAGAGCCGAGAGAAGGCACGCTACAGAGAGTGATTGTATGAACCGTACGGAGATACCGGAGGAACTTGTGGCACGCATGGTGAGGATTATATCTATCAGAGATAGGCTTCGACCTAAGACTTATTCCACCACATCATCCATCGCCATGCCGGAATTGGCGGCGAACAAGAATTTTGAGCTAAAGACGGGATTGGTAGTATTGATGCAACAAGACCCGTTTCATGGGAACGCCCATGAGAATCCGCATTATCACATCCAGCTTTTCTTATCCAAGTGCGCCACCTTCCAAATGACGGGCGTTTCCGTTGATGCAATCCGACTGCGACTCTTCCCCTTTACACTCAAGTACAAGGATTTATATTGGTTGAGGATGCAGGCGGAAGGTACATTCACCACTTGGGATGAGTTGACGAGTGCCTTCGTTGAAAAATTCTACCCGCCATCCAAGACGGTGAAAATACGGAGTGCTCTCATGTCTTTTAAGCAAGGACCGCAGGAGACCCTCTTTGAGGCATGGGAGCACTTCAAGGATTTACAACATCAATGCCCCCATCACAGTATAGAGGATTGGGAGCTTGTTTATAGTTTTTACAACGGACTCCAACCGGGCACGAAGCAAATTATAGACGCAACCGCCAATGGAGCCATACTATCGAAGACCCCTGATGAAGCTACGGCCTTATTAGAGGAGATGGCCTCTAATAACCAACAATGGGGTGACGAGCGAGGTCATTCTTCATCCTCCTTGAAGCCCACTAGTATATATGAGGCCAAGGCCGTAGCGGAGCTTTCAAACAAATTTGACTCTCTCCACAAGGTAGTGGAGAGATTGAAGAAATATATCACCGAGCCACATGGAGCACCCTCTACATCTACGTCGGTAATCAATAGAGTGATTGGCATGACTAATCCCAAGCCATGTATGTAGGAGGGGACAATGGAGAGGGAGCCTTGGAGCAAGTACAATATGTCGCGGGGAACTCCGGATATTGGGCCAACCCGGCCGCTAGAAACCATCCGGGCTTTTCATATGGAAACAATGATGGTGCTTTGAACCCCCTGCCACAACAACTTCCTCAAGCTCGACCTCCACTACCACAACCTCAGTATCAACCAAGGGGTCCACCGCAACAAAATTAACAGCCGAGGCAACAAGCGGGACCATATAGACCTCCCGGCTACAATCAAGGTTGGAGAGCTCCCAACCCACCTCAAGCTCAACCACGATTGGACCACGAAGCTAGGGTGGAGGAATTCATGGCGGAGCAAAGGAAGATCAATGCTAGGTTGACGGCGGGACAAGATTCACTAAATACCGTCGTCGCTCAACTTGGTGAGCAACTTGCATTACTAAACAAGAACACCCAACAATTGCTGGCTCAACCCGAGCCCAATCCACGGAACCACACCGGACACATCAATGAGGTGGTAGCAGTCACAACAAGGGACGGGAAGGATACCACTCCCGCTATGACCCAAAACAAAGAACCCGTGGTGGATATTTTGGAAGAAAAGGAGCCGGCAATTGAAGAGGAGAGCCAAAAGGAGCAGATTGGAGAAGGAAATTCTAAAGTGGTGGAGCCAATTGATGAGCGCCGCTACATGCCACCGGTGCCGTTTCCACAACGGTTAGCTAGAGCCAAAATAGAGAAAAGGCTCGCCAAGTTCCTCGAATACTTGAGGGGAGTAAGCCTCAATATTCCTTTCTTAGATGCAATATTTGAGATCCCGTCTTACGCGAAGTTCTTGAAGAACTTGATTTCGGGAAAGAAAAGAAAGGAAAAAATCATGCTTGTGGAACAAGGAACTTGGTTTCCTGGAAGGAGAAGGAGCCGACGAAATTAAAGGATCCTGGGAGTTTTCGCATCCCTTGCACACTTGGAGGTGTCCCATTGCAAAAATCTTTAGTTGACTTGGGCGCGAGTGTAAGCCTTATGCCCCTTAGCATGTTCCGGAAATTGAACGCGGGCACCGACTTGAAGCTGACCGACATGAGAATTCAACTAGCGGACGGTCGGATTACTAGGCCGGTAGGGATCACAGAAAACATTCCACTCCAAGTTCTGGGAGGTATATACTTGCCTTGTGATTTTGTCATCATGGACAACAAGGAAGAGGGCGACACTTCGCTCATACTTGGACGCCCGTTCCTCGCAACCGCCGATGTTATCGTTGACATGCGTGAAGTAACTCTATCCTTGAATGTCGGGAACATCGAAGTCGAGCTTCACATACCCAAGGCCATGAAACATATGCCCTATCACGAGGAGTTAGACTATGTGGATCTCCTCGATGAAGTGATTGAAGAAGCAATCCCCCACTCTATTGGTGCTCTCCATGACGATGGCTTCGAAGAAGGCCAAGCTTCTAGCGATGAAGAGAAGTTGGAGGACCCTCCAGATAGCTCTACGGATGGTGATGAAGGCGACGCTGATGTCGCAAGAATACGAGAGCTTTGCATGCTCTCGAAGGCCATGAACCCGAAGAAAGCTCCACTGAATGGAAGATCGGTGTCACCGGCCAAGAAAAAGATAGGAACAAGCTCTAGCTTGGGGGACTTATCCCCCAACATTACCCATGATAAGGAGGCGTCGAGGAAGACCGATGAATATCACGACCCAAATCCAAGCGGCCTTCCCGACAAGTTTGACGGGTGCATCTCGTATGCGCCCAACATCACGAGCTAATCGAATATCTAAAGGGGTCGAGCTCATGACCTTAAACGAGCACTTGTCAGGAGGCAACCCGATGGGTTTTGCATTGTTTTTATTTGATTTTCATTTTCAGTTTAGACTTTTATTAGTGTTTAGAGTTTTGAGTCTATGAAAATCGTGACAATGGGTCCTAATTTTCATGACATGAGAAGGAGAAAGGGAGATCAATCATATGGAGGAAGATCGAGGCAAGGAAGAGTGCTCCAGGAATGCGTTCAGGCCTTATGAGGAGGAAGAAGCTGACTGGAGGAAGAAAAACAGAGACCGGAGCGAAAACGAAGAGCCGTTGCAGAAAACAGCACATCACTCGGCCGAGTAGTATATGCCACTCGGCCGAGCAAAGACTCCACTGGGCCGAGTGGAGCACCAAACAGGGAAGTTTCTGCAGACCAACTCTCTGTCAATTTCTGTAAGTTTTAGTTTTAATTGCCACTCGGGCGAGTGACTTGTCACTGAGCTGAGTGAAACAGATACCCTCCCAGTCATTTAAATTTGCTGAGTGGCAGAACCACTCGGCCGAGTGGAGTTTCTCCCTTCGGCCGAGTGAACCAAAGCCACTCGGCCGAGTCGTAAGTAGCGAGGAGAATTTTGAAATCTTTTTCGTTTACACCACTCGGCCGAGTGACACTGTAACTCGGCAGAGTCGTAACAATTTCTATATAAGCTTAAGCGCGGCGGGCGCGGTTTTCTATACCAAAAAATCCCAAATTCCACCCGAGCCCGCTGCCGCTTGAGCTTCCTTGGCCGCTGCGACCATGCCCCTCGCCCGATTCGACTTCCTCGACCGAAGACCGGCCACCCCCCATCGCCGGTGCAGCCTGCCACCACCTCCGATCGCCGTTTTTCAACCCAAAAATCCCATTTCTCCCCGCTTCTCTTGATTCGTTCGCCCGTTGAGCCCCAAATCCAAATTAATTTTCATATCTATCTATTATCCCATATCTCCCCCATATATATTGAATATTATTCGCTGATTTGATTGTTTGATTTACAGGCTAGCTTGGGGGAGCTTTGGGGAGTTTTTGGACACGCTTTGAGCTTCGCGACGGAGGCGTCTCTTTGCACACACAGCTGTTTGCTCTCGCGGCGTGTTCAGGTATACTCGTTCCATCATTTAGCACGTCGCACTACTTATTTGGTTGGGACACGTCTCGCGGCACACATGCCGCTGCGCACTAGGCCACGTACACGGGGAGCCTCTTCGAAGTGAAAGAGGACCGATGATCCCGGTCCCTCTTCCGCTAGGGATGACTCCCATCCACCTAGCCCGCCACCGCCACCACCACCTACACAGCCGATCCCTGCTGATCACGTCCCTCCACCCGCTCCTGCCGTTGGGCCGATGGGGATTACGTTTTGAAATGACGCACACCGCGCCAGATTCGAGCGTATCTGCCATCGCTCGATAGTACCCTCTAGGTTTGCACACCTACCTGACCTAGACCGCCTAGGGATACTCGAGGGGCTTCTCACGTTGTACGACAACGTGGGATGGCGCGATTTTCTGTCAGTGTCGGCGGATACTTACATCCGTCCGACACTAGAGGTCCTCAGTTCCATTGACCGGACTGCTGGAGGATGCTCCTTCCGATTGATGGATCGAGAGTGCGAGATCACTCTCGACATGCTTAGAGCATTCTTCCAGTGGCCCGCCGTCCCTGTCCCTGACCGTGCCTACGCTCCCACGCACATCCCACCCCCGTCGTTTGACACCCATACCTTCTGGACACGGATCACGGGATCCCCACTCGCCTTTGACCCTAGTAGGGCCAAGGCCTCAGCTATCCTCCACCCCTACATCCGCATTGCATAGCCCCTTATGGCGACTACTTTCCTCGCGAGGTACGAGCCTGGGACCATATCTACGCCAGAGCTCTACATGCTCTACGCGATGACTCGCCCTAGGGTTCTAGATAGGGGTAGCGACGATATGGTCCCCGCCGTCGAGATCGACATTACCAGCTGGTTTTTGGACCGCATCATCATTTCGGTAAGTGCTCGATCACCTATCTGTTGCGGCAGCCTGATCACCCTTTTGGCCCTTATGACCGGCGTGGACCTACCTGACGACTTGCGTCGACCTCCGGGCCCCACCACACTTTCTATAGATGTTATGGCTCAGATGAAGATGCTTCGTCCCCACGGTCGCCAGCACTGGGTGTGGTTGCACGGTCCCTTCAGTGCTGACTACATGGTTCTTCCGAGCCTAGCTCGGACACATATTGGACTGGCACACGGGGACTGGATTCCAGCGATGGATCTTCTTATCCCTACCACCTACGTGCTTGAGCCCAAGGGAGCTGAGCAGGTACCCCCAGCACCACCTATTGACCCCGTGATCCCTTAGCCTGCCCCTACACTGTCTGCACCTCCCGACACCTCTGTCCATACGTCTGTTAGTGTCGGGAGCACCTTAGCTGAGTCCACCACCACCACCATCGAGCCTATGTCCGTCGAACCCATTTCCACACTGAGCCCCGAGCGTCCACCCACCAATCTTGAGAGCGGCGAGTCTTCCTTTTCTGTTGCCGTGGAGACCCTCTCCCGATTACTATCCACGACTCCTGGGGAGTCATCTTTTGTGCCCTTCATGGCCTCCCCAGTCGTTGACCTTTCGGTCTCCACCGCCCCTGTCTTTACCGAGAGCGTCGTGACATCTGTCCCCACTTCAGCGTCACTGACCTCTCCTGCTGCCTCGTCGCCCATTTTAACTTCCACCTCTGCTGCTGCTGCTTCTGCCTCGACCCAGCCTGCGTCCCAGCCTCACACCGAGGCTGGCATCACTTAGCGAGCACAGCACCCCTTCCACACTTTCCTGCTGGACCCGTCCTCTTCACTGCCCGCCAGAGACAGCCCCGCACCTCACCCGTTAGCCCTGTGCGTCCCTCTGCTCCACCACCCCTAGACACTCTAGTTTAGAGCATTCGTGCTCTTGAGGGGGCTGTTAGTGGACTTCGAGGAGACTTTAGGGCTCTCTCTGCCACGGTCAGTGCCGTGCAGACCCGCGTTGCCATACTTCCCAGCATTTAGGCTTGCCTGAATCAGATTTTGACGCGTCTGCCTCCACCACCCACACCCTCCCAGCAGCCACCATGCCCACCACCTCCGCCACAGGACGGTGCTGGTGCAGCGCCACCACCAGCTTAGGCACACTCTTGATGCCTCTGATATATTTTTGTCGTTTTACTGCCCGTTTGTTCTTGGGCCTGGTGATTTTTTGCCCCATCCTCCACGTACTATTTTGGTGCCTTTCTGATCATATCTTTTTTATACCTTTTTGGGAGTGAGGGAGAGACTTTTTGGGGACACTTATATTTGCACCATCCTAATCTTTGCTTGCATCACATTCATTCACATCTCATTTTCTTTTTGTTTTTTTCTTTCTTTTTCATCATGCATGCATCCTCACCCACCCCACCCATTTCACGTCTCTCGGTGTGCTACACTCCGCACATTGATGACACTGGGCACTTTAGCTTGGGGGAGTGAGTTCTCACACTTTTTATTTTTGCCACCCTTTATTTTTGATTTCTCACATTTTCTTTCCACTTTTGCACTTATTTTCACCACTTTTTCATTTTTTATCATGCATCACGTTCTCTTATCTTTTTTGAGTGTGCTGCATTGTATATATAGCTCTATTTTCTTTTATCATTGTTTCTTTCATCTTTTGCTAGAGATGATTTTTTTGTGATGATGATGACGTGGTGTTAGCTTATCTCTATGTGCATGTTATTTTGTCACGTCATAGCTTTTGTTTCAGATATCATATGCTATGTTCTGCTTTGCATTTGAAATAGTAACCCACTCTTTTTCTGTATGAATATGGATGAAATCCTGTTATTAGCTGATGTCTGATGATTCATATGTATGCTTTTCATAGAAAACACACCAAGCTTCACGCGTTGATTGCTTATATCTGGAGTACTGCTTTCCTTTCTCATATCACTTCTTATTGCATGAATTGTATGCTTCACTTTCAGGTTGATTGAATGTTTGCTAGGATCATATATCTGGACTAGTTTACTTTTTGAGATTAAACTGAGTAGATTATATTATTCTGCTGAAAGTTGCCGTGCACGTCCTATAGAGTGAACCGAGCGATACAATTATTTCTTTCTCCACATATCTTGAGCATCATTTCTCTATTAGAAATTCATTGGTGAATCCCCCCTTAGCAAGTCTATTATCGGCATTTCCCCGCTATTATTTCCCATGCTCCAATTTTCCAAAATCAAAAAGAAAAGAAAAAAATATATACCTGTATATCCTTCTCTCTTTTGATTTGGGATCGCTTATGTATCTATTGTTATTGAAAAAAAGAAAAAAAGAAAAAAAAAAGAAAAAAAGAAAAAAAAGAGAGAAAAAAGAGAAAAATTGAGAAAAAGAAAAGAAGTTTGTAAACGATCCCATCTCATACTCTTTCTCTCTTTCTTCCCTCTTTTGTTTTTGTTTTTACCTTTTTTTTGAGCTTCAAAAGAAATGGGGAATGTACATATTGATTTATTTATGCCGCCACGCTTATGGATAAGCTTGGGGGAGAGGATCCAATGATGCGTGAGAGAGTGACTACTTGACAGTGCATGACAACCTAGGCTAAGTAATCTTCTATACTTGGTGAGATTGCTAAAGTTTCACGAAATCCAGAAATCGACACTTAGCATTCATTTCATGAAAACCATACTTATCTATTCTTGCTATTCCAAATCGTGTGATATCTCTTATACTCCTTATAGAAAGCATTCAATTGAAAAGTGTGTGATCTATGGTTATGCATACTGCTTTAGATGCTTCAGACGATGTTAATCCTAGAATGATTCCATATTTCATGCTAATTTGATATTTTGGGGTTTTCTATTTCGAATGCATCATTATACTATGATATCGAGATAAAAGTCTGTGACATGTGTTTTATATTCGATGTATGCTATGTGAGTAAGTAAAACCCACGTCCTGAGAAGAATGATCTAGCACCCCCCTTCTTCGCTTTCTATTCTATTTTTATTTTTTATTTTCCTTCTTTTCCATTATTTTGCCCATCGGGTTTGCTTTTTACTCATCTTCCTCGAGGACGAGTAAGAGGTAAGCTTGGGGGATTTTGATCACTCCATATTTTACACCTTTTTTCTGCATGTTTGCATGCCACTTTGATCGCTCATATCGCGTTTTTCACTATTATTCGACAATATTGCGATGCTTTTCACGATTTCTTGTTTTTGTCGTATTTCAGGAGATATGGAGCGATTCAGAGTGATTTTGAGATCAAGAGGATTTGCACCCACTCCGGAATGTCACCCGAGTCTCTTTTGAGGGCTATTCGGTGATGGAAGACAAGTGGAAGAAGAAGGAACTTCATAGGAGCGACGAGGAGGCGAAATGATGAAGATTGGGCATCTGCAGCATCTCACTCGGCCGAGTGAAGCACTCACTCGGCCGAGCAAGAAGACCACTCGGCCGACCAGACCGGACACGCAACAACAGAAGGAAATCAGCGTGCACTCGGCCGAGTGACGATAGTCCACTCGGCCGAGTATGAAGATCCCCTCGCCCGAGTGGCATGGGAAAATCCCCATCAAAAGAGGCCGACTTACTGGAATCCGTCAGTCGATTTCAGAGTTGTCACTCGACCGAGCATGGAAAGCCCCTCGGCCGAGTGAGTAAAGCCACTCGGCCGAGTCACTTCTGAAGACAGACCTCCGAAAATCCCCAACTTACTGTAAAAGTACAGGGTTTGTCACTCGGCCGAGTGAGCTGCCCCGCCTGCTGCGTAAACTGCGATTTCTGGGCTGCGCATGGGCATTTTTGTCACGATTTTTGGGCGATTTTGAGGGGATTTAAACCTAGTTTTTGCCCTAGTTTAAGAGAACTTTTGGATACTTTTTGGGCAGCCTTTTTGAGAGCTTTTTAGATCATTAGATTTAGCTTTTCTCTTGAAGATTAAAAGGTTATTCTTGTTGGATGCTATTGGGTTCTCATTGGTTTGTCTTTTTTCTTGTCAAAAACTCTATTTTTGTTGATAATTTCTCTATTGCAATGAATTGTGCTTAATTTGTTATTGATTTTCTCATGGATTTCATGATGATTAGTGACTAGTTTTATCGTCTTAGGGCATAGGGATGAGCCCTATGAATACTATTTCTAAATTGTGATGAATTGGTAAAATTCTTGCTAGAATTGATTAGGGTTAGGTTGGGATTGATTAATTACGGATAGCTAGGGATTCATATCGATTGGGATTTGCAAGAGATTGGGTCCCAATTGATAGGAAGCCCTAGAAATTCGATTTAGATTTGTGATTGGACTTCTCTAGAATTGGTTTGCAAGAGATTGGGCCAAAGCTAGGATTTTTAATCGTGTTTCTATACCAATATCTGTTTGCAAGAGATTGGACGGGTAGGAACTATCTCAACCTAGGTCGTAGCTCAAGTTTGCACGAGAGTGGACTCGAGATAGGGTTGAACGATGATGTCGTTCTTCACGCTAGCGGCTTCAGTTAGGGTTTGAAAGAGATTGGGCCCTACCCTAGGTTTGCTATAGACCGGCAATAGCGCGAGAGCGTGAGCTTGGTTCTACATTTAGTTGCGACTAGTTCACCTAAGATTCAAGTCTAGCAATGATGAAACCCACAAATCACAACGATGAGACGCGGTTCATAGCAGGGATTACCTATCCATAGGTGCTTTATTTTATTGATATTTCTATCGACATTCGAACGATTGTGACAATTTTACCCCAAATTATTCTCGACCATTTTGATAGCTAGGTGATCGGAAGGAGACACTGTCACTGTTCCTCCCTGAGTTCGATACCCGCTCGTCACTACACCGTGCGCTTGCAGTGAGACTACGAGTTACTTGTCCCGGGTGCATGTGCATACCGGGGCACGATCAATGGACACTATCACGGAGATCCCAATCTACGCCAAATTTTTGAAGTATCTATCACGGGAAAGAGAAACCCGGAAGAAATTAAGCTTATGGAGGACTCCACCTCCGTTATCAAAAATCATCTCCCCCGAAAGCTACCGGATCCAGGGAGCTTCACCGTGCCATGCTCCATTGGAGGGATGCCCATCAGCCGGGCTTTGATTGATCTGGGGGCGAGCATCAGTTTGATGCCCCTTTCTATTTTCAAAAATTGCAGACTGGAAGTGAACTAGATCCGACAAGTATGTCCATCCAGCTTGCAGATCATTCTATCACCTACCTGGTGGTTATAGCAAGGGATGTCATTCTTCATATACCCCCCAGGATTATGTGTTCCCGTCGACTTCTTTATCATGGACCAAAAACTTGGTCGGCCCCGGATATACACCCGGAGAGCGATTGTAGTTTTACCACAAGTGCACGGTCAAGTGGCGAGCGGGTATCGAACATAAGGAGGTGGTGTTGGTTCCAATCTAACCTAGGTTGGCTCGACTACGAATGTTTTATTGGTGGAGATGGGTATGGTATGATGTAATGACAATGGTGATGGATGTCGGTGTCGGTGATAGAGATCTTGGTCAAATATCGATTCAAATACAATATAATAAAAGTGTCTAGGGCTAGGGAATCCCCACTACGGATCGTCATACATCTCTGTGAGTCGTGAATATCAATATTACTAGACTTGCGTTGAGGTGAACTAGTCGTAACTGAATATAGAACCAAGCTCACGCTCTCGCGCTATTGCCGGTCTATAGCAACCTAAATTAGAGCCCACTCTCGTGCAAACCCTAAACTAAGCCACTAGCATGAAGATCGACATCATTGTCCAATCACTTCTCGAGCTCACTCTCGTGCAAACTCGAGTTACGATCTAGGTTGTGATAGTTCGTATTCGTCCAATCTCTTGCAAACGAATATGGGTATAGATTTATAATAAAAATCCTAGCTTTGGTCCAATCTCTTGCAAACCAAATCTAGATAATCTCGATTATAAACCTAAATCGAATATCTAGGCCTTCCCATCAATTGGGATCCAATCTCTTGCAAACCCCAAATCGATGGAAATTCCTAGCTATCCGTGATAAATCAATCACAACCTAACCCCTTTAGCAATTCCATCAACAAAGAGATTAATTCATCACAAATCTGAAATTAGATCCATAGGGTTCATCCCTTTGCCCTAGAACATTAAATCTACTCAAGCATAGCAATAACGATAGAGAAATCGATAAAAAAACATTGCTTGCGTATATAAAGATATCAAATCAAAGATTCAAATAATAGGAACAAAAATACTTAGCTTTGATGAAGAATTCCAATCCAAATACAAGCTTTTAAATCCAAGAGGGGGCCTAGGGCATGGCCTAACCTCTAAAATAATCACTAATAAAACATCTTGGGAACTTCTCTAGTGGTGGCTACAAACCCCTCCAAATAGCCCCCAAAAAACCCTAACAAATCTGCCCAAAAACCCCCCGAAACCCGCGCCCGAAATCATGTCCGCGTGTAAGTTAAGTTTTGGGCAGGCAGCGACTCGGCCGAGTGAAAAGCTCACTCGGCCGAGTGGGAATTCCTGCAGAATTTCCAGAAAACAGCACTCTGTCAAAAACTGGCAAAAACTGGTCACTCGGCCGAGTGACACTGACATGCGAATTCCAGCACTGCAGCATCAACTTGCAGAAATTCCCCAGATTTCATCCGACCTCCGATTGGCGCGTTCTTAGCGGCGTTGGAATCGTCATGAAGTCTACTATCCATAAAAAATATGAGAAAAATACTTTGATTATTGGAATGATAGCAGATTTCAAAAGATTGGGAGGCTGTTTGAAAATCTGGGCGCTGCGTGTCCTCGGCATCACTCGGCCGAGCGGCAAATGTCACTCGGCCGAGCGGCTTTTCGTACTCGGCCGAGTCAGAGCTCGTAGTCGACTGACGGATTACAGTAAGTCTGGTCTTTTGGATGCCGTCGTTCGTGTGCCACTCGGACTAGTGGTGTCTCCATACTCGACCGAGTGGGATGTCGTCACTCGGCCGAGTGCACGCTAATCTTCAAGTAATTGCGTGTCCGATCTGGCCGTCCGAGCGGGCTTCTTGCTCGGCCGAGTGACTCCTTCAATCGGCCGAGTGGCATGCTGAAAATGCCCAATATTCATCATTTCGCTTCCTCGTCACTCCTACGACGTTCTTTCTTCTTCCACTCGTCTTCTATCGCTGATAGGTCCTCAATAAGTCCATGAGCGATGCTCTGTTACGCGTGCAAGTCCTTTAAGCTCATTTTTGCTCCCAATTGCTCATATTTCCTGAAATCCGACAAAAACAAGAAATAATGAAAAGTAACACAATATCATCGAATAATCGTGAAAATCGCAATATGAGCAACAGAAATGGCATGCAAGTATGCAGAAAAAAGGTGTAAAATATGGACCGATCAAAATCCCCCAAGCTTACCTCTTACTCGTCCTCGAGGAAGATAAGTAGAGAGACGAACTCAGGAGATGAAAATAAAGAAAATGAAGTGAAAAAGAAAGAACACAAGGTGGAAGGGGTCGCTAGATTCTTCTCTCAGATCTCAGGCCATAAGCTACACATCACGATAACTTGGAAAATACAAATCACATGCTATAAGGATTTCATATCTTACATAAACATGGTACTTGCAAGCTTTTAAGAACAACAAAAGGGATTCTCTAAATTCATACAATCAATTCATATCCACGTCACGCATTTCATAGGATTTAATATACAAATGTTGGCGATGCACTTTTCAATCAAGAGTTCTAACTGAAGCATATAAGAATCACACCAAGCATGCAATAGAGAATGGAATAAGAGTCATGGCATTCACATATTTATTTCAAATCATGAAAAATCTCCATATCTAATATATTTTGCAAAGTCTAAGCATTATCGAATATTCCCATTCATGCACGTCTCCACTCTAATGTCATCATACTCACTCATATGGTCAAATGAATTCACCCCCCTAAGCTTAGCTTGAGGCATCACATCTAAAGGAATATGATAGTGAAAAATGGGATTTTTGCCTTGGTTTTCCCAAGTATTTTGTGGCTCCAATAATGAGATAGAGAAATATATTTCTTTTTCTTTTTGAACATTTTGCTTCTCATTTTTTTTTCTTTTTGGATTTTTGTAGGAGATATATCATTTGTATTTTTGGATTTTGGCTCCTTTTTGGCTTTTTGGATTTTTTTTGGAGCTAAAATTTTCTTTTGTGGGGATTTATGGGAAGATGCGATATAAGTAGCTTTAGGAGGTGAACTCAAGTGACATGTAGAGAATAAAAAGATATATGTGGAGAAGGAAGTAATATAACACTCGGTTCACTCTAAGATGTGCACGAAAGGTTTAATAAGATAATACATCAACTAAAACTCATATGTAAGCATGGATATTCTCAATCATTTCAATAAATATTGAAGTCAAGCAATAAAGTTTACAACCATATCAGGCACGCAACAGAAGGTGAATAAGACAATAAAACTGATGCTTCAGATATACTAATGATGCGTGAATCTTGGTGTATTTCTAACAAAAGCATACTAGACACTAATCAATACATTCAGCTTCAATTAGTATCATGCATTCACTTAGAGGAGTCATCAAGAGAAATAGATTTGCAAGCATATGTGAATTGCAAGACTATGGAATACTCTAAGTAGCATGGCATGTAATAATAAGCATCGTGATGGTTGCTAAAGCAATAAGAGATATCATCATAAAGAACACATCTAGCAAAAGGAGGAAAAAAAAGATAAAGAAATAGAAAATAAAAGAGAGGAAAGAAAAGAAAATCAAGCACACAATATGATGCATGAACACACATAAAAGGAAAATAAGATGGAAAAATCAAAAAGATGATGCAAAAATTTTGAAAAATTTTAAAAACCCTAAAATAAAGTAAAAATGCAACTAATTCAACTAAATGGCATAGAAATGTACTTCCCCAAGCTTAAACTTCACATTGTCCTCAATGTGATCATAGTGGAAAAAATATGAGGAACAACGATAATAATAGGGGGGTGAATGAAAAATGATGACATGAATGACATGAAATCCTAATGCAACTACATGCACATGCAATGATGCATGAGAGCGCTTTCCCCCAAGCTTATACTAAACAATCATATTCAAATGACTCGATCAAAAATGTCATGGCTTTGCTAAGCGAGATTGAGTCAAACGAATAAGAATGTGAGTATTCACTTGAAAGAAATGCTCGATGGGTGGTGAGCAAAAAGGATGTGACGTATCAAAATATGAAGAGGGCAATTAATATATATAATGGGTTTGGGGTGGAAAAATTTTTGTTGCCATCATAAGAAGTGATATTTATTCAATCAAATCTATACGGTCCTCTCGCTGTCGAGAGAATTTGCGTTTATTTAAAGCATAAAAATTTCTACACTACTGGATTGATATCACCTATAGCAAAAGGCGGATCCAGTATCTTTGCCGGTGCAGGAAATTGCTCCAACTGCTCCTTCCGTGGCTCTGCCAGGCGCGTATGTCCACAGACTTCATCAGACTCCAGCAATGCGGCTCCCAGCACCTCTCCAAGGACTCCACCTGTACCCTGCAAGAGATAAGCCGCATCAATCTGATGTGGATAATTCTTCCCCAAAATAAATGTATTCCAAAGAGGGTCATCAACATAAGTATTTAAAATTAAAGACGGGTGACAACACTTTCCTGGAAATAAATCTCCACTCTCGTATACCACGTCGATCAACTCCTCATTGTTCGCCTCAGGTTGTTCAGGTAGCTTGGGCATATAAGCGTGGGTTTCATCAGGCAACTCCTCATCATCGTCAGACTTATCCCATCTCACCTCTTGATCATAATCAATAGCATCCATGGGAGCTAACTCCTTGCTCTCCTCCTTGTATACGTCCCATTGTACCTCTTGATCGTATGTACATGAATCCTGCGAAAGGTGCAATGAGTCGTCAAAATCTGAATCATAGCAAGCATCATACACGTGAGGTGAATCAAATATAAAGGTCGAGGGAGTAAAGAGATCTCCCTGAAGGGGAGCCATAAGCTCTGTGGGATTATCATCGGTGTCAGTGGAAGGGTGGTCCTCTGAGGGATGCTCAGCCTCTGTAGAAAGTAGAGGTGGCTGCGGTAGCTTGAAAGGAGGAGGGTAATGCTTGGGATCCTCATGAATGGCTGTGTCCTCATCCCAATGCACGGCCTCCTCGGTGACAAGCTCTGGCTCCGCATGTAAGGCCTCCTCAAAAGCAAGCTCTGGCTCATGTGGGTGGCAAGGGGGAGCGACGATGGCACAAGCTGACTCTGCAGTATTGGGTGTTATGGTCTCGTCGGGGGTGACATTATCAAAGCGCATAATACCTCCCCCAAGCTGAACGTGGACATCCTCCTCAGGCTCCTCAGGTATAGAAGGCAATGTAAACGTCATCATCTCCTTTTCATGCCTCCTTCTTTGTTTCTGTCCTGGAGCTTGAGGCACCCGATTGCATGGCTTGGCCTCCTCAATAGTAGGTGCAGGTGGCTTGACCGCGGTATAAAAGTGGGTCTTGTGCCCCTCAACTAGAGCATAGACTCCATCATCAATGGTGCATATGGAAGAGATACAATGAGTAATAAAGTTTTGAAATTCGAGCTCAAAAGGATCACCTGCCGTTATTGTCAATAGACCGGTTTCTCGAACTACGTCAACAATGTTTCTCAATAAGTCCATATATGTGTCCTCCTTTGGCAACTGAGATGTATCTATTTGTGGAGTGTTGATGGTGTAAAGGTGGATATGATCACCTTCAAGTGAAGCATACACTCCATTTATGATAGTGCCTGCACAAGAGACATTAGCGATAACAAAATCGATGAATACTTGGTCGTATGGTTTACTTACCGTAACGGTTAGTGAATCGGTAGATCGAGCATCATCTATCATTTGCTCCAAGGCTGCTGCCAACTGTAGAGCACTGAACTTTCCCACTTGCATCTTCTTCAGAAACTCACGTGAGGGTCCCTTTAGCCTTCTAGTGAAGATATCAAATAGCGTGGAGTCATTCCACTCATGGTCTGACTCCATCTGGAACATTCCTAACATTCCTTCAAACCTAGACAAGGCTTCCCCGAAGGATTCTCCATCAGCCTGATAGAATGTAGCGAGATACATGTAGGATTGTATAGAGCCCGCTCGCATTTTCTTTGGAAGCACCATCGCTGCAACAACTGTACCTGATCAAGCAAAGTGGACAACCTGGAAAAGACGTCAGTGGTACAAAGAGAGATAAAAGAATAATAATATCAGGTGGTGGGGAAAAGTATATATATATCTCTCTCTCTCTGTTGTTGTTTTTTGTTTGTTTTGTTTTTTTAGTAATCTAATCAACCTAATTGTGACAAATTGGCACCCAACGGAAAACACCTCCTCGGCAACGGTGCCAAAAACTTGATCGCTCCAAAATATTACCCCAGAGCACAATCAACTATGGCGTAATTTACACGGAGATGAATCCCCGGCAACGGCGCCAAAAACTTGGTCGGCCCCGGATATACACCCGGAGAGCGATTGTAGTTTTACCGCAAGCGCACGGTGAAGTGGCGAGCGGGTATCGAACACGAGGAGGTGGTGTTGGTTCCAATCTATCCTAGGTTGGCTCGACTACGAATGTTTTATTGGTGGAGATGGGTATGGTATGATGTAATGACAATGGTGATGGATGTCGGTGTCGGTGATAGAGATCTTGGTCAAATATCGATTCAAATACAATATAATAAAAGTGTCTAGGGATAGGGAATCCCCACTACGGATCGTCATACATCTCTGTGAGTCGTGAATATCAATATTACTAGACTTGCGTTGAGGTGAACTAGTCGTAACTGAATATAGAACCAAGCTCACGCTCTCGCGCTTTTGCCGGTCTATAGCAACCTAAATTAGAGCCCACTCTCGTGCAAACCCTAAACTAAGCCACTAGCATGAAGATCGACATCATTGTCCAATCGCTTCTCGAGCTCACTCTCGTGCAAACTCGAGTTACGATCTAGGTTGTGATAGTTCGTATTCGTCCAATCTCTTGCAAACGAATATGAGTATAGATTTATAATAAAAATCCTAGCTTTGGTCCAATCTCTTACAAACCAAATCTAGATAATCTCGATTATAAAACTAAATCGAATATCTAGGCCTTCCCATCAATTGGGATCCAATCTCTTGCAAACCCCAAATCGATGGAAATTCCTAGCTATCCGTGATAAATCAATCACAACCTAACCCCTTTAGCAATTCCATCAACAAAGAGATTAATTCATCACAAATCTGAAATTAGATCCATAGGGTTCATCCCTTTGCCCTAGAACATTAAATCTACTCAAGCATAGCAATAACGATAGAGAAATCGATAAAAAACATTGCTTGCATATATAAAGATATCAAATCAAAGATTCAAATAATAGGAACAAAAATACTTAGCTTTGATGAAGAATTCCAATCCAAATACAAGCTTTTAAATCCAAGAGGGGGCCTAGGGCATGGCCTAACCTCTAAAATAATCACTAATAAAACATCTTGGGAACTTCTCTAGTGGTGGCTACAAACCCCTCCAAATAGCCCCCAAAAAACCCTAACAAATCTGCCCAAAAACCCCCCGAAACCCGCGCCCGAAATCATGTCCGCGTGTAAGTTAAGTTCTGGGCAGGCAGCGACTCGCCCGAGTGGAAAGCTCACTCGGCCGAGTGGGAATTCCTGTAGAATTTCCAGAAAACAGCACTTTGTCAAAAACTGGCAAAAACTGGTCACTCGGCCGAGTGACATTAACAAGCGAATTCCAGCACTGCAGCATCGACTTGCAGAAATTCTCCAGATTTCATCCGACCTCCGATTGGTGCGTTCTTGGTGGCTTGGAATCATCATGAAGTCTACTATCCATAAAAAATATGACAAAAATTTTTTGATTACTGGAATGATAGCATATTTCAAAAGAGTGGGAGGCTGTCTGAAAATCTGGACGTTGCGTGTCCTCGGCATCACTCGGCCGAGCGGCAAATGTCACTCGGCCGAGGGGCTTTTGGTACTCGGCCGAGATTGAGCTCGTATTCGACTGACGGATTACAGTAAGTCTGGTCTTTTGGATGCCGTCGTTCGTGTGCCACTCGGGCGAGTGGTGTCTCCATACTCGGCCGAGTGGGATGTCGTCACTCGGCCGAGTGCACGCTAATCTTCAAGTAATTGCGTGTCTGATCTGGCCGGCTGAGCGGGCTTCTTTGCTCGACCGATTGACTCCTTCACTCGACCGAGTGGCATGCTAAAAATGCCCAATCTTCATCATTTCACTTCCTCGTCGCTCCTACGACGTTCTTTCTTCTTCCACTCGTCTTCTATCGCTGATAGGTCCTCAATAAGTCCATGAGCGATGCTCCGTTATGCGTGCAAGTCCTTTAAGCTCATTTTTGCTCCCAATTGCTCATATTTTCTGAAATCTGACAAAAACAAGAAATAGCGAAAAGTAACACAATATCATCGAATAATCGTGAAAATCGCAATATGAGCAACCGAAATGGCATGCAAGTATGCAGAAAAAGGTGTAAAATATGGACCGATCAATGGACATGCCCGAGGGAGGGAGCTCCTAGCTTATACTCGGTCGCCCATTCATGGCGACGGTCGGTGTTTTGATTGATGTCCGAGAAGGGACCCTCTCTCTGAATGTGGGGAATATCGAAGCTGAATTCCGTTTGCTGAAGCCAATGAAAGAGCGTGCTCATGTGGAAGGGGCCAGCTATTTGGAGCTTCTGGATGATGAAGCCGTTGAAGATTTCACTTCTGAGGGGGTCATGAAGGACCCAATGAAAACAGGGATTGACGATGACGGCCACCCAACCTACCACAAAGCGGTCGCCATATACATCCGAGTGTTGGATGAGGAACTTCTCAATCATTCTCTGATTCATGAAGAACCGGAGGCCATAGGCTACTCGGAGAAGAAGCTTGAAGTAGGCGGATACCAATTACCGCCGGATTGCACCGTCGGAAAGAACGACGCGAGTCTTCCATGCGCACCAAGTGACCATCGATAAATCAAAGGGAGTCGAGCTCACGACTAAAAACGAGCGCTTATTGGGAGGCAACCCAATTTCTTAGATTTTGGGTTTTCTTTTTCAATTTCTTATTTTTATTTCATATTTTAGAGATAAAATTATAAAATCACAAAAATTTTATGAGTTCGTCTTTTGTACAGGTTGGCCATGTGGGGGCATGCAGATCGACATTCTAAACGGAAGGAAGTTGGAAGAGAGAACCAAATTTGAGAAGAGAACTAAAGAAAATGGAGCAAAATGAGACACATGTGACTCGACCGAGCA
Organism: Scilla litardierei; assembly: GCA_030789695.1. Taxonomy (NCBI): domain Eukaryota; kingdom Viridiplantae; phylum Streptophyta; class Magnoliopsida; order Asparagales; family Asparagaceae; genus Scilla; species Scilla litardierei. The sequence goes on along the minus strand of JAULAV010004680.1, from coordinate 3,862 downwards.
GCTAAACTGCTCGATCGAGCAGCTCAGCAACAAAAAACGAGAGCAAACTATTGCTAAGTCTACACAGCCCGAGCAGCCTCCTGCTCGGTTCGAGCAGACATCTACTCGACCGAGCAGTCAACTGCTCGATCGGATTGCACATGCTTTTGGAAATTTGGAGAAATCGTCACTCTGCCTACACGGCCCGAGTGGCATTGGCACGGTCCGAGCAGAAGGTGATCCGATCGAGCAGCACACTGCTCGGTCGAGCTTACGAGGGAGTATCTACAACTCAATTTTAATGTGTTTCTTTAGTATGCTCGACTCGACCGAGCATCTAGCTGCTCGGTCCGAGTCAATTTACCCAATCACGTGGGTCCCACCCCAAACGAATTGGGTTTTTAAACCCAAACCCGTTTTCAAATTACCTTAAACTGAAAATTTTAACCCCAAAAATACTTTTACCCTCCCCGAGCTCTCCCTCACACCCCTTACTCGAACCCCACCCCTCGTCGTCGACATCCTCTGTCGCTCCGCCGCCTGCACCATCGGTCCGCCGCCCATCTTCGGTCGGTCACCCCCTTCTCTCTCTCTCTCTCTCTCTCTCTCTCTCTCTCTCTCTCTCCGCCCATCTCTTCCCCCCGCCTTCTTTTCCCCATTCACATCGACGGCGCCGCCGCCGCCAACGGCGTCGGCCAATTTCCCACCCCTAAACCCCCCACCCCCGACACCTAAACCCACATTCCCCTCCACCTATTCTCATCGGGTCACCCAAATTCCCCCCAACTGTCGATCGCTTGTGCCCTAGGGCACGGCTCCGCTGCTCGGCCCGTAGACCGAGCACACTAGTGCTCGGTCAGCACTTCCCCACCGAGTAGCACGACTCGGACCGAGCAGTAGTACTGTTCGGTCGAGCAACCTAATTTCAGCGTATCTCCCAATTTAAATCTCTTATTATGATGTTTTGATCGTTTCTATTTTCAGGTAATCCTTGTCCATGTTAGCAGCTGTTGTCAGGACTATCTTGGGGATACTTTGGCACTCGAATCGCTCGCATTTTTGGTACACTCTTCCCTTTATCTATTTTTATACCGTTGCTTCATATTACCATCGATACGATGGTTCGTACGCGAGGGACCACCACCCCACCCATCCATGGGAAGAGGCTGTCGTCCAGCGCCTCCTCTTCCCGACCCTCTCGTCGTGCCCGACTCACCTCCACCTCCACCACTACCTCCACCACAACCGTCACCACCACCTCCACACCTAGCGCTAGCACCACCACCCTCCCCGCCACCTCCACACCTAGCACGTCCACCACTATCCCTACCACCACAGCCCATATCCCCACCACAGCATCATCCACCGCCTCTACATCATCACCCCCATACCCCGCTCCCCCCAGGGATGCCTTGCCTGCACGTCTATGGACCTATGGCATCACTTTCAGAGACGATGCACACCACGAGCGCTTCGTTCGGCTCTTGCAGCGTCGTCTCGTACCTACTTTGTTCATAGACATGCCTACCCTCAGATCTCTCGGACTCCTTCAGGGAGTCCATCACCTCTACTGAGCGATTGGTTCCGACCGCTTCCTCGGTGTACATGCTCCTACCTACTCCCACATACCACTCGAGGCTCTCAGCTCCCTCGCTCGCACCCCAGCGGGTGATGACATCACTTTTCGCCTCATGGACCACGACTGCACTATTACACATGCCATGATCCGCGAGTACTTTCACTTCCCTGTCGTCCCTGAGCCCGGAGCCTCTTTCTCTCCACACTATGATGTTGACTCATTCGACACTACAGTCTTTTGGAAACGTATTTCAGGCTTAGAGCAGTACCTCCCCAGCCGAGTGAAGGCGTCGTGCATAGTGCACCCCTGCCTTCGTTACGCTCAGCGGCACTTAGCCACTACTATTTTCTGCAGGCCTGAGGTCAGGACCATGTCCCTACCAGAGCTTACCCACCTTATGGGTATGACCCTGCCTCTACGCTTTCACCCTGATGGCTCCCTCCACCTATTCATGCTCTCTGATGCAGCCCACTGGTTGTGTCACCGCCTTTACCAGACTGCCACCACCTACTTCACCAAGGACATCTGTTGCGGTGGTTTTTTTACCATTTTTGCTAGGATGCTTGATATCGACATTCCAGATGACCTTCACAGCCCTGTTGGCCCGACACGCTTGACCCTCGGCGTGCTCGAGCACATGCATATTATCAGACCTTACGGGGCTCGTAACTGGTCTTATCTTGTAGGCACTCACCACACTCTACATATGGTTCTTTCGGCCCCACACCTCACCCATATTGCTCCAGTCCACCTTGATTGGATGATTCCTAGGGTCGACCCACTCCCTCCCCTACACGTACTCGAGCCCCCCGAAGCACCCGTCGAGGCATCCACCGATGACCCGGTGCCACGCTCCGCTGAGTTCGAGTTGCACGACATTGCAACCCTTGTAGCCGGTCTCCCAGTACCACCTGCTCACCCATCATCCTCTGGAGAAGTTTCTTCTACCACCATGGTATCCACCGCTTCCACCACAGTCGAGTCTTCGGGGATTGTCTCTACCTCTTGCCCCGAGACTCAAAATTCTCTCTCCACCGTTTCCGTGCCGGAGGGCACCTATATACAGTCTGCTCCCGATCTCACAGATCTTGACTTTCCAGAGCACGACCCTGCCCCCACTCTTCCACCTCTCAGTGACCTCATAGCTTCACTTCCTATCTCTTTAGGTCACCACATTCCCATCTCCAGCACCTCTTCATCATCATCATCAGCCATCTTTACTGAGAGCGTCTCGACGTCTGTCCACACTTCTGTGTCGACGACCGCTCTTTCATCAGATGTTTCTGAGTTTCCTTCAAGCTCACCCTCTTCGACATTCCACCCAAGGCACCGTACCTCAGCTACACGTGAGCGTTTCACGAGAGTGGTGACTCACCGTCACATTCCCCGCCCTCCACCCGACTCACGTACTATAGACGGTCGCCTGACAATGTTAGAGGAGTCGACTTCTCTCCTACAGAGAGATTTCAACGACTTTGTACGCTCCACAGCGACACACCACTCGAGAGTCGAGTCGGACTTGGCATCCATCATAGATCTCCTGTGGACACGTGGACCACCTCCATTGATCCTTACACATGCACCACCACCCAGGCCAGCCACTGTGACCTCCCTTTCACCACTCAGTGCTTCACTTTCTCAGGCTTCTGCAGAGCTGTCACTTCCACTTCTGAGTCGACAGTTACAGTAGATCCCCTGTCTTCCCTGGTGTTATATTCTTCTGATCCCTCCACTGCCACCATTGATCTCACCACAGACCCACCTCATGAGTTCCATCCAGACACATCCACTACTCCTGGTTCACAGCAGAGGGACCCATCACCACCCCCAGAGGGTGGTTGATCGCTCCGGGACGTAACCCTAAAGAACGGTTGTAGTTTTACCGCAAGTGCACGGTGTAGCAGCGAGAGGGTTATCGAACACAGGGAGGACGAAATACCGTGCTTGCTCCAATCAACCTGGCTATTTAAGAAGAAAGATTTGCCTTTGGCGATCCTGTCACAATCGTCAGACAAAGTGTGGAAATATCAAATCAAATAAAGAACGTCTAGGGAATGGGGAATCCCCGCTACTCACCGTATTTCATGAATGTGGTTCATCGGCATCAAAATCGCTAGAATAAGATTTCGGATGAAATAGTTGCAACTGAATGTAGAACCTAGCTCACGCTCTCGCGCTGTTGCCGGTCTATAGCTATCCTAGGTTTGGGTCCAATCTCTTGCAAACCCTAGCCTAGGGAAGCTAGCATTAGGATCAACATGTAACGGCCGGTATTTTTAGCCGTGCTTTAGTTCTGTGTACCGG
>JAULAV010004679.1:0-46601 GCA_030789695.1 Scilla litardierei | reverse complement strand
GCGGGCCCAGCGCCCGCTCAAATCGAGCGGGCCCAGCGCCCGCTCAAAAAGAGCGGGCGGCCCCCCTCTTAACGCGCGCGCGGGCTTTTGGGCGCGGGTCGGGTGCAAAAACCCGACCCGCAAGCCCGTTTTGTGTATTATTGATGCCTGGGGTGCGATTTTGGAAGGGGGCTCGGTTTTAGCTCGGTTTTTGCTCGTTTTTGCTGCGGTTTTTGGCGATTTTGAGGGTTTGGATGGGGGTCTTCTTCCCCAAAGGCTAGGGAGAAGCTTGGAGGCCATTGGTGGAGCTTGGAGAGCTTGGAGGAGGAGCAAATAGGTGGAAGGAAGGCTTTACCCTAGGGAGATCTTGGGTGATATCTCTCTAACCCCTTTTGTATTTTGCATCTCTCAATTTGTAATGGATATTGAGTTAATTTTGAATGAAAATTCAAACTTTTCTTTCATGATGATTGAGTAGTGTAAATTGCTTGGGTTGTGAATCATTGGATTGGTTGTTAATTGTAGCCCTAATTTCCTCTTGCCCTATTTTGAATGTTAATGTTGGATGTTTAATTAGGGCACAAATTTAATTGGCTAAGTCCCGAGAGGGCAAATTTGAGAGAATCCATGTGCTTAATTCGATTAGTGTCGTGATAATCTATCCATCCCTATTGCAAAATTTCGTGTTCATGAAAGCTAAATATTCCGATCGGGCTTCCTTAGCCGGATGACCGATTGTGCTATATGCGGTAATTAGGACTTGATGAACGCCAATTTTAATGATCACACAACCCAAGCTCTCTCTCCTTGCCATCCTAAATCCCCTATGGCTCTCTAACCCTACCAATATAGGTTAGGATTTTTAGTTTCACTTCACGATTTTCACACCTCCACCGTTAATTTAGGTAGTTGTAACACACTTTATTTTTCTTTGCCCGTCAAATTTTGTGAACGTAGAATGACTTGTCCCTGTGATCCGACCCGGTACTCACCGGTTATTTTTTATATTGCATTGACGCTCCTACGCTTGGGAGTGGAAGGCGTGCCCCGTGCGCGTTTTCCGAGTTAACCAGCAGGCAACTGCTCCAACTGCTCCTTCCATGGCTCTACCAGGTGCGTGTCTCCACGGATACTAACGAACTTCAGCAATGCAACCCCTAGCATGACCACAAGGATTCCACATGTACCTTGTAGGAGACGAGGTACATCAGTTCGTCTCTAAAAAATTTCTCCCGTGATATATGAATCCCATAGAAAATCATCGTCAGAAATAATGGAAATTACATCTAGTTGATGATACTTCCTCCTCGTTGCTATCCTTAGTTTCGTCAAGTAACGCTTCCTCATGGTCTACTTCAGGCTCTTCGACGGTGGACACATCCCAAAGTACCGAAAACTCCTCGATGTTCTCCTCATATCGTCCCAACGCACCTCCTAGTCACATACGCATGTGTCCTGCAAAAATTGTGGTGCGTCAAGGACATCTGAATCAAGTATAGGATAGTCATCAAAAATAGGAGGGGAATCAAACGTGAATAACGAGGGTGTAAAAGATTCTCCTTGAGTGGGAGCAGTAAACTTCGGTAGATGGTCCTCAGCTGCAGTGAATGGTGGAGGTGGCTACGGAAGCGCAACTGAAGGTGGGAAATACTCAGGCTCCATGTGAATCTATGTATCCTCATCCCGAATAGCAGCATCCTCAATGGTCTGCTTCGGCTCCGCTAGCACTGCCTCCTCAACAACGTCCTCTGGTGATGCAGGCTGCTCTGTGGGCTCATGTATCTCAACCAATGTATAAAAGTATATCTTGTCCCTGAGGTGTGTTGAGTATTGACTCCCCGGATTTGGTTTTGGATGATGAACAAACATAAATATCGTGAACTAACTCTTTGTGAGCGCAGTTATGGAGATCGTCGCCAAACTTCTATGAACATCAAAAGCAACGTCTCGAGACTTCTCAAAGCACGTGATCGTATGCTTGAAGCTTCGTTGAAGCTTAAGGACCTTTATTGAAGTCAAGAGATTCGAATTGAAGCATTTGAAGATGGTTCGTTAAGTTTTATTTATAGACTTCTAGCTTCGTTTCGTAGAATGTTAAGCCTTGAGTAGGTCTTACGTTTTAATCTTTATAACGATCATATCTTAGAGCTAGGATCTTAGTAGAAGTCCATACAAACTTTCCCGAAGCTTCGCGCTTCGATTCGCGACTTCTTGTGCATGTTAGTTGGTTCAAGAAGAAGAACCAACCAACTAGATGGCAATCTAGTCGGTCGGCAAAGCTTCTTGAACCGACTAGAATGCCTTCTTAATTTCTAGCTCAGTTACTGTTTACAGTTAGTGGGTTAAAGAAGGTTCACCGACCGACTAGTTGTGAAACTAGTCGGCTAGGAATCCTTCTTAGACCGACAATTGAACTTCTATTTTTGAGCCTGAGCTACTGTTTACAGTTAGTCAGTCCAAGCTCAACTACCGACCGACTAGTTGAGAAACTAGTCGGTCAGAAGTTGTTCTTAAACCGACTAGCTGTATTTGAATTCAGCTTCTTTGATTTCTTCTGTTAGTCGGTCAATGTTCACTTACCGACCGACTAGTTGTGAAACTAGTCGGTTGGCAAGTCTTCTTAGACCGACTAGTTCTATATTCCCTGAACAACTCTATTCACTGTTCACCTCTTAGTCGGCTCATGTTGTTTCACCGACCGACTAGTTGATGAACTAGTCGGTCAGTGATCCTTCTTTGACCGACTAGTCTGCTTCAGAATAGAGCCGTTGGAGCATTAAATGCCACGAATATTTTTCTCTCTTTCCTCTATCCTATATATACTTGGAGTGCTGCTTTCATAGCATTCAAGGCTGATATTAAGTGAACTTTAGAGAATCAAAGAGAAGCATTTAATCTCATTCAAAGCTCATTCATTTCATTCTTGAATCTCTCCTTCACTCTTATTTCAAAAGAGAGATTCATTGATTGTGAGCCTTCCAAGCCAAGAGCTTGATCCAAGGTCACCAACATCCACCTAGGACTCCATTTCTGGTCAATATCTTGGAGCTAGGGTTTGGTGCCTTCATCTTCCCCAAAATCAGTTTTTCCCTAATTCGTAAGTATACTCAAGGCATAAGGTTTTGTCGGTAAGAATTTCGTATTTCATTTACTTTCATATTGTAAGTGTTTTACTCTCGGTTGTGAGAGTTTGTTTGTGATCCCGGGTTGTGGGAGTCACAATTTCATTTGTGTATGATTTGACTTTGTAGAGGTTTTCTACAAGTATTTCATAGTGCAAATTTAAGTTAGAGGATTCTAACTCAAGTATCCGGAGGGGATCCGGGTATTTGGGACGTGGGATCACCGGGAACAAGTCAGGGAGACTTGGGTGGATCCGAACCCGTTAATATCGTTTGTTTGCGATTGTTTCCTTGTTGTCAATATTTACATTTCCGCATTGTTGATTGAGTTTGCAAGATAATTAGGAATTATCTTCTTAATTATTTTAAAGTACTATTCACCCCCCCTCTAGTACTTGTGCAGTAGCTTCGTAGGGCATTACATTTGGTATCAAAGCCAAGTACCTAGCTATGTTTGCCAATGACAACAAGACCGTTCATCCACCTTCAGATTACAGCACCTTCAGGAACCGTGAAGGAGCTTCTTCAGTGATGGAAGGACACTCCTCGACGAGGCCTCCTTTCTTCAACGGTACCAATTACGGGTACTGGAAATGCCTGATGAAAACTTTCCTCCGGAGTGCTTCATTGTAGAGAGCCATGATGAAGGAGTATGTCGAGCCCGCCGAAGATGATTTCAAGAAGTGGACTACCACGGAGGTCGCCACGGAGGTAAGCAATGCCAATGCAATGAATGCCTTGCAATGTGCCTTGGAGCCCGAGGACTTCAATAAGATATGCACATGTAAGAGTGCATATCAAATATGGAACTCCCTCCTCATCTTGCATGAAGGGACGAGTAGGGTAAGAGACTCCAAACTCGTAGTTGTAAATAAAGATTATGAGTTATTTCATATGCTACATGGTGAGAAGATAAAGGAGTACTATGCTCGCTTCGTCGACATCACCAACGAGTTGGAGGCTCTTGGTAAGACCTACACCCAAAAGGAGAAAGTCTCGAAGATCATCGATGGACTTCCTTCTTGTTGGGAGAAACGTACCTTCGCCATCGAGGAAGGTAATGACATGAAAACATATACTGTCGTACAACTAATGGGTACCTTAATGTCTTATGAGGTATGCAAGGATAGCAAGCTAAAGTTGCAGGACAAGATGAAGTCCTACTTGAAGCAAGATGAGCCAAAGAAAAAGGCTATTGCTTTCAAGGCCGCTCCATCAACATCTACATCGACCGATGATGAAGACTCGAAAGATGAGTTAGACTTGGAATCCATGGCTCTCATGGCAAAGAAGTTCAACCGGTTCTTTCGGAAAGGTAATTTCAAGAACAAATCCAAGTTTAGTTCTTCTAACGCCTCCTCTCCTTTGTGTTTCAAATGCAACAAGCCAGGACACATGAAAGCGGATTGTCCTCAAAATAAGCAAAAGGAGAAGTGGAAGGCGCCAAAATTCGACAAGTCTAAGAAGTACAAGAAAGGGTACAAGAAGGGACTTGTCGGGACATTCACCGACTCCGAGGATTCCTCAAGTGGAGAGTCGGACGATGAGCAAGTGGAGCAAGCACACATGTGCTTCATGGCTAGAGAGGAGCATGATCAAGGATCTTCCTCTTTCGATGATAGTGATAATGAAGACGATGAGGTAACCATGGATGACCTTAGACATGCTAATGAGCAAATATGGTCTAAATATACTAAATTAGTAAATAGATATACTAATGTAAAAGATGATTTAGCTAGCATCCAAACCTCGCCTAAACCTATCATCACCAACAACGACACCGTTGTTGAAGAGTTGAAAAATGAGATTGTAAATCTCAAGTCTCAACTTGAACATGTTCACATTGAGGATCCGGAGGAACACAAGATAGCGGATTTGACTTCTCAAAACTCGACTTTGAGTATTGAGAATGAGAATCTCAAATCTCGTGTTTATGTGCTCACATCGCAAGTATCCACTTTGGATGCTTCTGTGCGTTCTCTCACCGAGAAATATGAGTGCATATTAGGCCGAATCAACAAATTCAATAAGGGTAAGGACCATTTGAACAAAATCCTAAATGACTTACTTCCGGCCAATCACCACATTGGCTTGGGGTACACAATGGGAAACTCATCCAAATCGGCCACTACCTTTGTTAGGCCTACTTCCGATGCTTCAACGAGTGGGAGCAAACACTCTATTGGTAGTTCATCTACCAATGGTGCTTCCATCTCGTACACACCCTCATTTGAAAAGAAACCCACTTTGGGTAGACCTCCAAAGAAGGGTCATGCTTACTTGTACACAAATACCATGCCACGTAGGAATACACATCCTACTCCACATGCTCACACATATGATGATTTTTATGCACCACATCCACGGGCACGTGCACACCATGTGAGACACACTCACGCACGTGTTCCTCCACATGCATATGTTCACCCACATCATCATATGAACAATTATCATCATGCACCATTTCATCATGTTCCTTATGCCTATCCACGACATGCATCACGTAGAAATCAACAACGCATGCATGCTCCTAATAGGATTAGGGCTCCCAAAATCTTCGCTATTTGGAGCCCAAAGGACACAAGCATGAATGAAAAACAAGTTTACATGAATTCTTATTTCATGAATGTAGTGCATAATAATGATTATGTGGAGAAGTCTAAGTCCAATTGGACTTGGCTTCCAAAGGTCTAATCTTTTGGACCCAATGACCTTGGGTACCATGATACGATATTTTCTATCTTTAGGTACTCAAGAAAAAGAAACGGAGCAACAAATTTAAATTTAGCTCCAAGAGGAATTGGATACTCGATAGCGGGTGTTCAAAACACATGACGTGTGACGCTCAATTGCTCTCCGGAGTGGTGCACATTGCTAATGAGAACCGGGTAGTCTTTGGAGGCAACGAGAGAGGAACCATCATAGGTGTTGGAAAAGTGGGTAATCCTTCTAAACCACTAATAAGTGATGTTTACCTTTTTAAAGGATTAAACCACAACCTCATTTCAATAAGCCAACTTTGTGACAAAGGTTATAAAGTTAGCTTTGCGAAAGAAATGTGCCATATTTTAAGAAAAGATAATAATGAATTATTGTTTTCCGGTACATGCCATAAGGATATATATATATCCTAGATCTTCCAAGATCACATGAACAATGTCTCATTGCCAACACAAGTGAACAACACTTATGGCATCGACGTTTTGGTCATGTGAACTTTGGAACACTTTTTAAGCTTTCCAAGTTAAATTCTATTAGAGGCTTCCCTAAGCTTGTCTTTCAAAAGAAAAGCTTTTGTGACTCGTGTCAACGAGGCAAGCTTCCAAAATCGTCATTTAAACCTAAGAAAAGCATTTCATCTAAGTGGCCTCTAGAGCTTTTACATCTAGATCTTTTTGGGCCAACTAGAGTTGCTTCATTACGAAATGCACGATATGGACTTGTCATCGTTGATGACTTTTCTAGATTTACTTGGGTATTTTCATTAAGTAATAAAAATGATGCTTTCGAAAACTTCACAATATTTGTTAAGAAAGTACAAAATCTCATTGGAACCACCATTGTCACTATTCGTAGTGATCATGGAGGGGAATTTGAGAATGAGTCTTTTGAGAACTTTTGTGATGAAGTAGGTATTACTCACACTTTTTCTTTCCCTCGTGCACCTCCTCAAAATGGTGTAGTTGAGAGGAAGAATAGGACGCTAGTGGAGTGTGCTCGCACTATGCTTGATGATAGCCAACTTGGCCATCAATTTTGGGCAGAAGCGGTACATACCGCTTGCTATGTGTTTAATAGAATACTTTTGAGGGCCGACACTAAACAAACTTGTTATGAATTGTTGTTTGGTAGATTGCCTCAAGTTAAACACTTTCGAGTTTTCGGCACAAAATGTTAAAAACACGTATGGTAGTTTGGACAAGTTTGATCCAAGATCCGATGAGGGGATATTTGTTGGATATTCCTCACGTAGCAAAGCCTACCTGATATACAACAAACGAACCTCAACGATCGAGGAATCACTTCATGTTTCATTTAATGAAGGCTTTGTCCATACTAGGATTATTAATGATGATGACTCCATGGATGTCTTATGTGATTCTATTGGAACTCTAATGATTCTATTGATACTAACCCGACTAATGAATCTTTTGAGAATGTTCCTAGTGATCAGGAAATTCCCAAACGGCTTCATACCGTTCGTGACCATCCTCATGAGCAAGTCATTGGCAATATCCTTGATAGTGTCAAGACGAGATCTCAAGTTAACTACTTCGCTCATTGTGCCTTTGCCTCATTAATAGAGCCAAAGAATATTAACGAAGCGTGCGAAGATAGTGCTTGGATCATAGCCATGGAGGAGGAACTCATTCAATTCGAGAGGAATGAGGTTTGGGAGCTTGTTCCATTGCCTTCGAAGAACCACACCGTTATAGGAACGAAGTGGATTTTCAAGAACAAGACCGACAAAAACCAAATCGTCATCCGGAACAAAGCTCGGTTAGTAGCTCAAGGCTACCGGCAAGAGGAAGGTATCAATTTCAAAGAATCCTTTGCTCTGGTAGCTAGATTAGAATCTATTAGATTATTGTTATCTTTTGCATGCCATAAAGATTTTAAACTCTTTCAAATGGATGTAAAAAGTTCGTTTTTAAACAGAGATGTTGTTGAGGAAGTATATGTTTCTCAACCTCCGGGTTTTTTAAATGAAAAATTTCCAAATCATGTTTTCAAACTTAAGAAAGCACTTTACGGTTTGAGACAAGCTCCTCGAGCTTGGTATGACCATTTAAAGAACTTTCTTTTGGATTTGGGTTTTAAAATGGGAGAAGTTGATTCTACATTATTTGTTAAGTATTCGAATAATGATATAATTTTAGTTCAAATTTATGTTGATGATATCATTTTCGGTGCTACTAACTTCACTCTTTGCGAAGAGTTTTCTAATGTGATGAAGGATCAATTTGAGATGAGCCACATGGGTGAGCTCAAATATTTCTTAGGTCTCCAAATTCTCCAAATGAACGATGCAATCTTCATCCACCAAACCAAGTACACGGTGGAGTTGCTAAAGCGATTTGGAATGGAGAATGCCTCCGTGAATGTAACGGTCACTTTCCGACCGTGCGTGTTTTAGTGCGTAGCTGTGTTTCGTGTGCGTTTAGTGTATTTGATTTTTATTACTGTTGTCCATAGTTCAGACGCGTGACCGAACCCCATATTCACGGTCCACTCGGAGGCGCGATCACCCCGGTATTTTCTTTGTAATTTTTGGACGTCGAAGGACTAATCTCCTTAACTCATTACAACCTCATAAAATATTGTTTTATAAGATTGGTTTTAAAAAAAAGAAAGAAAGTCTGTGCGTATGTTTTTTAAACAACCTTACAATTAAACCTTAAAAGAAAACCCCTAACCTATTAATTAAGATATTAACCTAACAATAAAATCCTATATCTAATTACTGCAAGTGGTATTAAAAAAAAATTCAATCAAATCTAATATTATTTTGTTTTGTACTAACCTATTGAATCCCAACAAACCCGGTACCTCTCGTCACGTTCTCTATACCATCTCTCCCCTAAACTAATCTAAAAACAAACCAATGGGCCTTGTACTTTCTGCTTTAAAAACCCATGCCCAGAGCTCTGTAAAAAATTAAAGTAACCTAAGGCTGAAAAGCTACAGCCGCCACCCTGTTTTTACCATCCCCTACAAAAATAAATAGATCCTTCTCCTCCCTCCCAAAGTTTCACGCCGGCCAGACCCATCTCCGGTCAGGCTATCCGGCCTCTTCCTTAACCACGCCAGCCTCCTCTCCGATCGCACCCTGACCCCGAGCAAAACCCAACGCCACAGGCCCTTTTCTTCCTCCACGCGTCCGACCATCTCCCTCGTGCTTCCCTCTCCCGACGACAAACAGAACCGGCGATCCCATCTCTTCCTCCGACTCAGTCTTCCACCGTCCCCAGCCGTCAACCCTACACAAAACCCATCTTCACCTGTTTGCAGAGTAGAGGAACCCATCTACGAGCCAAACATCAATCCGCGCAACTCTACTCCTTCACGATCCTCCACCCTCTGGGCATCTCTCCCCGACGACGCGAACCCATCACCCGTAACCAGCACCGTCGTACATCCTCTCCGTACTCTTCATCCCGACAGCAATCCCCAGGCCTCCCCCTTTCTTCTCCACCTGGGCGCATGTTGACCGACCCCTCTGACCCGCATCAAACGCCGGCTACCACTCCAAAAGCTCCAGCTCTTCTCCTTGGTCTGCACGCAGCTTAGGAGCTCCTCCTCCTCACGTGCAGTCTTCCCGACAACCGCCAACTTGCCGTTCCTTCACCTCCGATCCCGCACGAGCCTCGCCGGACGCCGTCACCACCACCGCAGCCTCCGCTGCAGACGCCGTCCGACCATCCGTTGCAAACCGAACACCAGCCCGTGAGTTCCCTTTCATTTTAACAAACAGGGGAGCATAGATTTATAGTAAGCTATCTATATGTTATTAAGATAGTTTAGTTGCATGGTTTAGATTACTCTATTTGTCAGTGAGCTTTGTGTGCTAGATAAGTGAACGGAAACCTATCCAAGCACTGATTTATAATCAACCATTTCATTGTTGGCTTGTAGTATATGAGTTAGTAATATGGTATATATTATTAGATGAGATACAGTCACATTACCTTAGAGTTAGTTGTGTGTTAAGTTAGTTTATAGTTGTAGTATTAAAACAACGGTTAGGCTTAATAACGTCTCGTTGAATTTTATCGTGTTTAACCGAATATCATATATCTGATGTCTAAGATTTATCTCGCACCTCGCTGCCACCTCCCGGATACCAAATATCGCATCGATCAGACATTCCGGGTTCATAAGGCAACGCGTTTCGTTGCTGCTCCCAGATCCGACACCGATTCACGTGTGATCACCAAATAAGGTTAGTCCCCTAACTCGTAGCACAACCCACCCGTAACGGAACTCAAAACCTAACTAAAATCGACAACTTAACTCATTAAATTTACTTTCTGCTCCCTTAAAACGATGTGGAACTGTAGATCGACGGTCAGACTTTTTGACTGTGCACATAGGTTAGAATCGTCGGATAGGTTGAACGGACAACTCGACTTGTGACCGTTAGGGTAGCCACGTCCAACTTAGATACAAACCATAATAGGATTTGATGGAATTGAGACCTGACACTGTCGACGCGGCACTATTTCAGACGGACTTCCGCGGACGAGACGCTTGGACGAGACGCTTCGAGAGGACGACACACTCGCCATCACAGGCAAGTGTATCCACTTGCACTTTTTGGCCGTGCTTAGGCCTTGGTTAGAATTGTTAACTATGAACAAATAGAACTGGACGTGAAATGATAGCGTCCGGGATGACTCCTGACAGCTCAGACTTGACGACGAAGTCTGAGCCCGACAACAATAACTTTTGACATCATAGGGCTATCATGTGTGTGCGTGTGTGTGGACAGCCTAAAATAACCCTTCCTGTCTTGTCACGTCCCGTCCCGTCTTGCACAGCCCGCTGGGCAATAGGGCACTCTTCGAGTGATCCCTTGTACTGATTTACAGCCTGCGGGCAACAGGGCACTCTCCATGATAGAGAGAGTGATCTCTTGTACTGATACACAGCCCGAGGGCAATAGGGTACTCTCCAAGCTAGAGAGAGTGATCCCTTGTACTGATTCTCAGCCTGCGGGCAATAGGGCACTCGCCAAGCTAGAGCGAGTGATCCCTTGTACTGGTGTCATGTCTTGTCTTGTCCTGGGGTTTGGGTTTGGGTTGAGCGTGCGTACGGCAAGAGGGTCTGATCCCACTCGAACCGTAAGGCGTGAACCCTTTTCGTGTCTCACTTGTCTTGTCTTGCCTTGTTTCCGTCACGTCCCGTCTTGTCTTGACACCTGTAGGTTAGTCCCGTAGTTGGTAGCACACGCTATGACTACTACCTGTCCCGTTTTACTTTCTTGCTGCGCTACTTCATGTTGTGTTACTCTGTTATAACCACATAATGCTAACCAACCAGTAAACTGTTGTAAAATAGAACCTCAGCATGTTAATCAAACAGTAAACCGTTGTTTAAAAGTTCGGTACACTTGCAGTTTGGTCTAACCCTTTTTGTAGACCTTACCTGACGTACAGTTCCTTCTTTTGGTGCTATACGTCAGGTGTTCCGCCAGAGTTCGTGGACGAGGCAGACTTACTGGAGTATGTGGAGCCGAGGACGTCGACCCAGAGAGTACGCGCCTGACGAGTACCAGACCTAGCGGTCATTTTTTAGTCGTCACTTTCAGAGGTTACTACTTTTAGGTTTGTCTTTAAATCTTTTGTTGCCATGCTTAGGCTTCTTTTAGACTTTGTACCAGTTGGATATTATATCTCTATTAAATGAATGTAACTTCCTTGCCGTACTTTCTGTTGTTTCGAACTATATTAATGCAAGAACCTGAAAAATCTTTTAAATGGTACCTCTACAGACGCTTATTGGGTCTGAGCTTCTCAGCTCTGGCCTAGCGGGCCTTGTCACGCTTCGCCTCCGTATTTTTGGGAAGCGGGGCGTGACATGTTTTAGTGGTGGCCCATGCAGGTCCTGCAAAAGTTTGGAACAATAAAAGTACTGTATTCATTTAATATCCACATACAAGTCTGAATTAGGTTCCCTTGTCTTAGATGGTAGGAAGACTTAGATAGACACCTGGTCGATAGTCAGACACCTTAGTTAAGGTTTAGTCATCCTTGTTCCAGAATACCTTAGTAGCCCTCACTTAGATCTGACCGTGTTAGATTTCTAGAGCCCTTCTTTTAGTCGTCCGCTCGGGTCCATCGTCCTCGGACCCAGCAGAACATAACCTTGATTCTCTTAGGGAACTTTTTCCCCTTAGATCTTGATTTTAGTTTAGCCCATTAGGAAGTCTTACAGCTAAGTTATCCTGATCTTTGAACGACCCGATGATTAGAATCCCTGATTTCTAGCATCATTCAGATCATTACCCTTCTGTGTCATTAACCGTAGGATTCCACCGTGGCTTTTCATGGTTCATCACCTAGTCATATTTACGTTTGGATCTTTCGATACTTTTCCTTACCCTTGAACCACGTGATCCGTTCGTCGTTAGTCGCCAATCGTTGAAACTTTTTCATTCAGCCTCCCGATCATTCTAAAGAATTTTAAATATTATATTTTTTTCGAATTCCTTCCACAGTTTCAATTCCTTGAAAAAAGGGGGGGGGGAGCATGAACTTAGACTTCCTACCTTTCGGTTAACTCAAATTCATTCTTTGAATTTCAAAATTTCTCATCAAAAATCTTTAATTACCGTCTTACAATCACATTCTTGCCCTCGACTCACGTGATCGCTTCATGACACTTATCGATAATTCTTCAAATCCATCCATTGCGAATCCTCCTTTCTTTGAAAGTGTTTTCAAAATTCATTATTAAATTCTTCGCTCGGTTTAACTTCTTTGAAAACCCTTTCTTATATATTTAAAATTTCTTGCTTTTCGGTTAAATTAAAATTCCTTCTTGGATTATAAAACTTCTTTAGTTATAGATTTTCAAGTTATTATCTAGTAATTATTTCTGACCGGTATCTTCCGTATTCTAGTTTTTAAAACCTTGTTATCATTTTGATAATTCAACATATATATTATTACTTTTTTCTAGACTACAAAATTTATTTCTAACCACTTACCTTACATACTTTTAAAATATTTTCCTAAACTAAAGGGGACTTCAAATATTTATAAATATCAATTCTATGTTCATCGTGATCACTTTTCAAAAAAAAAGAAAATCTTTGTATAACTTATTTATTTATTTATTTTTTTTTTCATTTGCAAAACAATCGCTACCTCATCCTACTTTTATTTCTTCATCTAACTCTTTTCCAAATGATAATGATCTGCTCACTTTTCCCTACATATTTTTATAATTATAAAAGTATATGATATCATATTTTACACATAATTCTCTTTCCATCTATCTAATTATTTTGAGAAATATTTTCGTCACACCCAACCAACTACCTCCTTATCGCGCCTTATTTGAACTCGTTCCTTTCGATTCATTTCGTTACACTCCTGGCTTCTGTTTTCTTTAGGTTGTGTAGACATTAGTCCTTGTAGTTGTCAATGTTGTCTCCGGTTTAGGAGTAGGCCCTTTGGTAGGTGATTTCGTCGTGGTGCATGAGCATAGGTAGGGTGTGTAGACCTATATGGGTGTGTCATCTTTAGGATTCTGATATTTGCCTTTTGTGTCTTGAGTGTGTACTCAGTGTTAACCATGATATGATTGAAGTTGTCTGAATGACGGTATTCATACGTATATGAATAGGGTCATAGCAGGTAATTTCCTTAGACGTAGTTTTTCACGATTATAGAATAGCTTATCTTTGACTGCATGTGAGTGTATCAACACTTTGTTTTTCTTTTAAACCAAACCTTTAAAAAAAATTTGAAATTAGCTCACAAGATCACAAATCAATTATCCTTCCTCGTCCATCACCATGACTTCGCACGTTTTTTTCCCAAATGTTTTAAACATGTCACTTGTTTTAAGTTTCCCTTTTTCTTTCTCTCTCTCTCCATTTAGAAATATTATGTCATGGTTGTTATAGTTTTGGGGACTAGCTATTATTGTGGTAGGCTCAGGGAGAGGTAAGAATTGTTATAGCAATGATTAACCGATTTTTGGAACAATAAAGATGTCGAAATAGATGTCTTCCGGATGAAAAGAATGGGCTGTCCAAGCCTTATTTATAAAACCGAAGTGTGGAGAACTCAATGGAGAATTCTGGTCGGATGAAATTATATGCGAGGAGATGATAACTTATCGGACTTGAGGCTTAGACGGGTGGTAGATAGGAGTAACTGCGGAGTACAGTATGAGTTAGGATGATCATGAGATTGAGTAGAGCTTTTGTTAGCATGGAGACTTGATTTTTGAGTTGACGTGAGAAGACATTGGGAGTAACACGACGTGTTGAGATAAATGGATGGTTAGGTTGTCGGATTTAATATTGGTTGAAAATAATTATAATAAGTAGGAGGAGATGTGATTTTGATAGTTCAATTATTTGGCGGATAAATTTATGGGAAGATATGACACGGAATGTATTGAGGACACGACGATTGTTGATTTGTAAAGGTGTTATGAGGTAGACAGAGTTGTTGTCTTCGATTGGTGATTGACTAGAACATCATTTTAGCAATTGATTAATATTGGGAGAGATCGAGAGTTTAAAAGATTTTTTTGGGCAATGATGATTAATGGAGAGGTATGGTATGAGAAGATGATTATTATCCTTTTATGAGAACCTGGGGTTGGAAATTTGAACAACAGTGATGGATCTATAGTTAAGTTCTAGGATGTGAGTTTAGTCGTGGCATTATCCAGTGAAAAGACGGGTTACGATGGATTATTTGAGGAACGTTGTTGAAGTTATAGAATTAGCGATCAGTATGTGTAGATATGGGAATTGTAGGCGTAAGTATATTTAGATATTATTATTATTATTATAAGTGATTCCGAGGGCGGAATCATTTCTAAGGTGGGTAGAATGTAACGGTCACTTTCCGACCGTGCGTGTTTTAGTGCGTAGCTGTGTTTCATGTGCGTTTAGTGTATTTGATTTTTATTACTTTTGTCCATAGTTCAGACGCATGACCGAACCCCATATTCACGGTCCACTCGGAGGCGCGATCACCCCGGTATTTTCTTTGTAATTTTTGGACGTCGAAGGACCAATCTCCTTAACTCATTACTACCTCATAAAATATTGTTTTATAAGATTGGTTTAAAAAAAAGAAAGTCTGTGCGCATGTTTTTTTAAACAACCTTACAATTAAACCTTAAAAGAAAACCCCTAACCTATTAATTAAGATATAAACCTAACAATAAAATCCTATATCTAATTACTGCAAGTGGTTTTAAAAAAAAATTCAATCAAATCTAATATTATTTTGTTTTGTACTAACCTATTGAATCCCAACAAACCCGGTACCTCTCGTCACGTTCTCTATCCCATCTCTCCCCCTAAACTACTCTAAAAACAAACCAATGGGCCTTGTACTTTTTGCTTTAAAAACCCATGCCCAGAGCTCTGTAAAAAATTAAAGTAACCTAAGGCTGAAAAGCTACAGCCGCCACCCTGTTTTTACCATCCCATACAAAAATAAATAGATCCTTCTCCTTCCTCCCAAAGTTTCACGCCGGCCAGACCCATCTCCGGTCAGGCTATCCGGCCTCTTCCCTAACCACGCCAGCCTCCTCTCCGATCGCACCCTGACCCCGAGCAAAACCCAATGCCACAGGCCCTTTTCTTCCTCCACGCGTCCGACCATCTCCCTCGTGCTTCCCTCTCCCAACGACAAACAGAACCAGCGATCCCATCTCTTCCTCCGACTCAGTCTTCCACTGTCCCCAGCCGTCAACCCTACACAAAACCCATCTTCACCTGTTTACAGAGCAGAGGAACCCATCTACGAGCCAAACATCAATCCGCGCAACTCTACTCCTTCACGATCCTCCACGCTCTGGGCATCTCTCCCCGACGACGCGAACCCATCACCCGCAACCAGCACCGTTGTACCTCCTCTCCGTACTCTTCATCCCGACAGCAATCCCCAGGCCTCCCCCTTTCTTCTCCACCTGGGCGCATGTTGACTGACCCCTCTGACCCGCATCAAACACCGGCTACCGCTCCAAAAGCTCCAGCTCTTCTCATTGTTCTGCACGCAGCTTAGGAGCTCCTCCTCCTCACGTGCAGTCTTCCCGACAATCGCCAACTCACCGTTCCTTCACCTCTGACCTCCCGCACGAGCCTCGTCGGACGCCGTCACCACCACAACAGCCTCCGCCGCAGACGCCGTCCGACCATCCGTTGCAAACCGAACACCAGCCCGTGAGTTCCTTTTCATTTTAACAAACAGGGGTGCATAGCTTTATAGTAAGCTATCTATATGTTATTAAGATAGGTTAATTGCATGGTTTAGATTACTCTAGTTGTCAGTGAGCTTTGTGTGCGAGATAAGTGAACGGAAACCTATCCAAGCACTGATTTATAATCAACCATTTCATTGTTGGCTTGTAGTATATGAGTTAGTAATATGGTATATATTATTAGATGAGATACAGTCACATTACCTTAGAGTTAGTTGTGTTTTAAGTTAGTTTATAGTTGTAGTATTAAAACAACGATTAGGCTTAATAACGTCTCGTTGAATTTTATCGTGTTTAACCGAATATCATATATCTGATGTCTCAGATTTATCTCGCACCTCGCTGCCACCTCCCGGATACCAAATATCGCATCGATCAGACATTCCGGGTTCATAAGGCGACGCGTTTCGTTGCTGCTCCCAGATCCGACGCCGATTCACGTGTGATCACCAAATAAGGTTAGTCCCCTAACTCGTAGCACAACCCACCCGTAACGGAACTCAAAACCTAACTAAAATCGATAACTTAACTCATTAAATTTACTTTCTGCTCCCTTAAAACGATGTGGAACTGTAGATCGACGATCGGACTTTTTGACTGTGCACATAGGTTAGAATCGTCGGATAGGCTGAACGGACAACTTGACTTGTGACTGTTAGGGTAGCCACGTCCAACTTAGAAACAAACCATAATAGAATTTTATGGAATTGAGACCTGACACTGTCGACGCGGCACTATTTCATTAGGCCTTAGTTGGTTAGAATTGTTAACTGTGAACAAATAGAACCGGACGTGAAATGATAGCGTCTGGGACGACTCCTGACGGCTCAGACTTGACGACGAAGTCTGAGCCCGACAACAACAACTTTTGACATCATAGGGCTATCATGTGTGTGCGTGTGTGTGGACACCCTAGAATAACCCTTCCCGTCTTGTCACGTCCCGTCCCGTCTTGCACAGCCCGCTGGGCAATAGGGCACTCTCCGAGTGATCCCTTGTACTGATTTACAGCCTGCGGGCAATAGGGCACTCTCCAAACTAGAGAGAGTGATCCCTTGTACTGATACACAGCCCGAGGGCAATAGGGCACTCTCCAAGCTAGAGAGAGTAATCCCTTGTACTGATTCTCAGCCTGCGGGCAATAGGGCACTCGCCAAGCTAGAGCAAGTGATCCCTTGTACTGGTGTCATGTCTTGTCTTGTCCTGGGGTTTGGGGTTGGGTTGAGCGTGCGTACGGCAAGAGGGTCTGATCCCCCTCGAACCGTAAGGTGTGAACCCTTTTCGTGTCTCACTTGTCTTGTCTTGCCTTGTTTCCGTCGCGTCCCGTCTTGTCTTGACACCTGTAGGTTAGTCCCGTAGTTGGTAGCACACGCTACGACTACTACCTGTCCCGTTTTACTTTCTTGCTGCGCTACTTCCTGTTGTGTTACTCTGTTATAACCACAGCATGCTAACCAACCAGTAAACTGTTGTGAAATAGAACCTCAGCATGTTAATCAACCAGTAAACCGTTGTTTAAAAGTTCGGTACACTTGCAGTTTGGTCTAACCCTTTTTGTAGACCTTACCTGACGTACAGTTCCTTCTGTTGGTGTTGTACGTCAGGTGTTCCGCCAGAGTTCGTGGACGAGGCAGACTTACTGGAGTACGTGGAGCCGAGGACGTTGACCCAGAGTACGCGCCTGACGAGTACCAGACCTAGCGGTCATTTTTTAGTCGTCACTTTCAGAGGTTACTACTTTTAGGTTTGTCTTTAAATCTTTTGTTTCCATGCTTAGGCTTCTTTTAGACTTTGTACCAGTTGGATATTATCTCTATTAAATGAATGTAACTTCCTTTCCGTACTTTCTGTTGTTTCGAACTATATTAATGCAAGAACCTGAAAAATCTTTTAAATGGTACCTCTACAGACACTTATTGGGTCCGAGCTTCTCAGCTCTGGCCTAAGCGGGCCTTGTCACGCTTCGCCTCCGTATTTTTGGGAAGCGGGGCATGACAGTGAAGAAGACTCCAATGAGCATGACTACACATCTTGATAAGGATGCGGGCAAAAAAGATGTAGACATTCGTCTATATCGAGGTATGATAGTTAGTTTACTATATTTTACCGCAAGTAGGCCCGATATTATGTTTGCCGTATGTGTATGTGCTCATTATCAGTCTCAACCTAAGGAATCACAATTAGTAGCGGTAAAACGTATTTTCTGTTAGTTAAGTTACACACTTGACTTTGGATTACTTTATCCAAAGTCTAGCACATATGAGTTAATCTCATATAGTGACGCAGATTATGCGGGATGCAAATCTGACAGGAAAAGTACTAGTGGCACTTGCCATTTTATAGGAAATTCTCTTGTCTCTTGGTTTTCCAAGAAGCAGAATTCCGTATCACTTTCAACCACCGAGGCGGAATATATTGCCGCCGGTGCCGCGTGTGCTCAGGTTCTTTGGATGAGACACACTCTTAAAGACTTTGGTATAAACTGTGATACTTGCCCTATCATGGTGGACAACCAAAGTGCAATTTGTCTCTCTAAGAATCCGGTACACCATTCTCGTTCAAAACACATAGATGTTCGACACCATTTCTTAAATGACCATGTTGCTAAAAAGGACATCATATTAGTGTACGTTGAAACCCAGAAGCAAATCGCCGATATTTTCACGAAACCCCTAAAGGAAGACTCCTTTGTGCGGTTACGTTGAGAATTGAGGATTATGGGTGAATCCGAGATTTAGGATTCATTTTATTCAATAATCTTGCATGATATCAATTTTCGTTATATTTGTTCTTGCTTGATGTATTGGAATTTTCTGGATTTTTTGGTTGAATTTTCGGAATTTATGCTCGATTTATTCATGAACGTCAAATTTAATATTTTCGATGTTTAATGGGGTAGTATAATAATTAATGAGAGTATTACGATGTTTCGTCCAAGAACGATTAGGAGAGAACTCAAAATTTCGAAATTTCAAATTTTTGAACTCTGTTAGTCGGTTCATGTTCATTGACCGACCGACTAGATCATCATCTAGTCGGTCAGTGAATGAACTCGGACCGACTAACTCAAACCCTAAATTTGGCTTCAGTTACTGTTTGCACTTAGTCGGTTCAAGCTCATTGGCCGACCGACTAGATCGTCATCTAGTCGGTCAGCGCTTGAACTGTGACCGACTAATTGCATCGGGGACTGCTTGGTCTTTTCGAATTCCGATCGACTTAAACTCTCCCCAAATCGACTATTCTTCATTCCAGTCGGTTCGTAGTCTCTTTACCAGCCAAACCCCCCCGAGCCCCATCGATTTCCTCCTTTCCCTCCGTCGATTTCTGACCAAGCTCCGGCCGTAGATCCCTCTTCCTCCTAGGTATCTTCTCTCTCTCAGCTCCTACGGCTTGATTCCTGCGTTTAGGGTTAGGTTTCATCTAGTTTCAGTTTCTAGGGTTTGTCTAGGGTTGCTCTAAGGTTTTTTTGTCGTCGATCTCGTGTCGATTGCACGTGTCTTGTCTCGCTTATGGCAAAGACACGCATCCCGATCCGACCATCGAGTCAGTCACCTATGACCGTCGATTCTCCACCTACGGACCCCCCACAACCCAAACGCCATTCCAAGACCACCCATCCATCATCGTCTTCGCCTCCTCTTAAGAAGAAGAGGACGGCGACCGCCAAACCCAGATCACAATCTAAGCCTAGGAAACAGCCCGTGTCTCCAGCTTCATTCCATGCTCCCACTCCTCTTGATGATTCTGACACGGAATACATTCCGGAGACCGAGCATACTGCTCGGGATCCTACTCCTCCACCCCGATCTAGCACTCGTCAGCCTAAGGGGAAGGCTCCGATGCCAGTTGGCGGTGTCGATATTTCGCTATGTCGCGATGACCCGTTGTGTCTCGCGGCATACAACCATATCGAACACTACCCACTGTTATTAGAGCATTTCGTTCAGTTCTCTGACTTCCCTCACCTTGCCGATCTTCTATCATCTATTGGTCTTATTGATTATCTTCGATATGACCCTAAGGCGAATCCACACCCTTTCCCCCGCCTAGTCAAGATATTCTACGCGAACCATGTTCGCGGTCAGTACGACGAGACCCATTCCATTGAGACTACTGTCTTGGGGACACCAATAGTCCTCACGACAGAAATCTTAGGGGATTTGATAGGTGTCTCCTCGTCTGGCCTTCTTCTGTCCGATATCTCTGTCGACGATATTTCTGAGCTTGATCAGGTGATGCTCGCCGAGATTTTCCATGAGATCCCTCCTGCCATGATTGGCGTCCCTTCGAAGTCCTTCAAGCCGAATGCTTGGGTGCTTAATCTTATTCTGAAGTCGTGCCTCCTTCCGAAATACGGCTCTTCTTCCTTGCCATCCCAGCCATTCCTCAAACTCATATACGCTTTTTTCATGGGGAGCGAGATCAATTGGGCTAGGATCATTCTTGACAAGATGGACTCCTTCAAATGTATTCAAAAGTCCACCAAGTCAGCCCGCATTCCTTACCCGTGCCTATTGACTCTCGTATTCCGTCACTTCTGTGTCCCTCTTCCCCCTGATGATGAGCGTCCCCTCGGTTCCCCTCTGAATGCGACGGCCGTCAAGAAGTCTCTTGCGGCGCTTCGTCATGTTCAGAGGACGACCCCTTCAGCTTCTGCCTCTGCTTCAACTGCTCCTGCTCCCTCTCCTACTCTTGCTGAGCTTGCACGTTCGTTGAAACGTGTAGCGTCTCGTTGTGCTCGTTCCGAGGAGATTCTCGCTCGCATCGCATTTCACTTTGGCATTGAGATTCCTCCATCGGTTTCTAACGAGGAGGAGATGGATGATGCTGAGCTCGAGGAGCTTGTTCATTCTGCTACTGCTCATGCCCCTGAGGGTACTTCTGGTGCTGCTTCTACTTCTGCTGGTGACCCCGAGAGCACACCTGTTGCCACCATTCCTCCGGTGGATACTTCGTCTGGTGCTCCCGAGGCCACTCCCGTTGCGACCGTGGACACTCCTGCTGACCCAGTGACCACCACTCCTTCTGCAGAGCCTGCTGCTGCTGCAGATCCTCCCACTGACTCCTGAGCTTCTTTGGAGGACTCTCATGTGCACATTGGATGATACATGTAGTTGTGAGAGAGTTGGGTATGATAGATGGTGGTTCTGGATATTTTGATGTATTTTGATGTATCTTGATGTATCTTGATGTATTTTGATGTATTTTGGATGGATGTCAGTATGTTTTGAGATACTTCGATATATGTTGTGATGTGTGATATATGATGTGCTCCGATCATTCAATCGTGATTTTTGTATGTTGGCGGATGTTTCATTTTGTTGTATCATGTTTGATATATATATATAAATCGTTTTGCCTTTTATTTCTTGTGCACATTATATTGTTGCCTCTGATGATTGATTTCGTCGCTCGACGATAATAACTTGGTTAAATAGAAATTATTTCTATGAAAACATAGAATTGTTTTCCATGCACTTAATTAACCAAGAATGTTGATATTGGAGAGTATATTCAATAACTCAATCCGTAAAATTGATTTGATTTTTGATGATTTCATTTTTTATTTTCAACTATGGTCTCGTTGGCACGCTTTGATTTACTTCGTATTTTCCTTTGGTGTCATTTGGACCGTGGTCGTATTTTACGACTCCCGTGCTTTTATTTGAAGCCATTGTTGTTGTCGTTGATCTCCTCCCGCTCTTTTTGCTAATGCCAAAGGGGGAGAGAATTAATAATGACAATGTGCTAAATGATAATTTAAAGCATTTTTCCAAGAATCTAATTTGATATGTTAGATTCAGGGGGAGTTAAGATATAAAAAGGGATTTCAAATCCGATAATTCAATAATTGATTCACATTTTATACTTTACTCGTCTGCTTGATGCGTATGATTAATATATATTTTGGAACTAACGTGTCATCAATGCAGGGGGAGTAAGTAAATTACATTTGAATCATTATTTTTTATTATTATTTATGTTGGTTTGTCATCACCAAAAAGGGGGAGAATGTTGAGTATTGACTCCCCGGATTTGGTTTTGGATGATGAACAAACATAAATATCGTGAACTAACTCTTTGTGAGCGCAGTTATGGAAATCGTCGCCAAACTTCTATGAACATCAAAAGTGACGTCTCGAGACTTCTCAAAGCACATGATCGTATGCTTGAAGCTTCGTTGAAGCTCAAGGACCTTTATTGAAGTCAAGAGATTCGAATCGAAGCATTTGAAGATGGTTCGTCAAGTTTTATTTATAGTCTTCTAGCTTCGTTTCGTAGAATGTTAAGTCTTGAGTAGGTCTTACGTTTTAATCTTCATAACGATCATATCTTAGAGCTAGGATCTTAGTAGAAGTCCATACAAACTTTCTCGAAGCTTCGCGCTTCGATTCGTGACTTCTTGTGCATGTTAGTTGGTTCAAGAAGAAGAACCAACCGACTAGATGGCAATCTAGTCGGTCGACAAAGCTTCTTGAACCGACTAGAATGCCTTCTCAATTTCTAGCTCAGTTACTGTTTACAGTTAGTCGGTCAAAGAAGGTTCATCGACCGACTAGTTGTGAAACTAGTCGGTTAGGAATCCTTCTTAGACCGACTAGTTGAATTTCTATTTTTGAGCCTGAGCTACTGTTTACAGTTAGTCGGTCAAAGCTCAACTACCGACCGACTAGTTGAGAAACTAGTCGGTCAGACGTTGTTCTTAAACTGACTAGCTGTATTTGAATTCAGCTTCTTTGATTTCTTCTGTTAGTCGGTCAACGTTCACTTACCGACCGACTAGTTGTGAAACTAGTCGGTTGGCAAGTCTTCTTAGACCAACTAGTTCTATATTCCCTGAACAACTCTATTCACTATTCACCTCTTAGTCGGTTCATGTTGTGTCACCGACCGACTAGTTGATGAACTAGTCAGTCAGTGATCCTTCTTTGACCGACTAGTCTGCTTCAGAATAGAGCCGTTGGAGCATTAAATGCCACGAATTTTGCTCTCTCTTTCCTCTATCCTATATATACTTGGAGTGCTGCTTTCATAGCATTCAAGGCTGATATTAAGTGAACTTTAGAGAATCAAAGAGAAGCATTTAATCTCATTCAAAGCTCATTCATTTCATTCTTGAATCTCTCCTTCACTCTATTTCAAAAGAGAGATTCATTGATTGTGAGCCTTCCAAGCCAAGAGCTTGATCCAAGGTCACCAACATCCACCTAGGACTCCATTGCTGGTCAATATCTTGGAGCTAGGGTTTGGTGCCTTCATCTTCCCCAAAATCCGCTTTGCCCTAATTCGTAAGTATACTCAAGGCATAGGGTTTTGTCGGTAAGAATTTCGTATTTCATTTACTTTCATATTGTAAGTGTTTTACTCTCTGTTATGAGAGTTTGTTTATGATCCCGGTTTGTGGGAGTCACAATTTCATTTGTGTATGATTTGACTTTGTAGAGGTTTTCTACAAGTATTTCATAGTGCAAATTTGAGTTAGAGGATTCTAACTCAAGTATCCGGAGGGGATCCGGGTGTTTGGGACGTAGGATCACCGGGAACAAGTCGGGGAGACTTGGGTGGATCCGAACCCGTTAATATCATTTGTTTGCGATTGTTTCCTTGTTGTCAATATTTACATTTCTGCATTGTTGGTTGAGTTTGCAAGATAATTAGGAATTATCTTCTTAATTATTTTAAAGTATTATTCACCCCCTAGTACTTGTGCAGTAGCTTCGTAGGGCATTACAAGTGTCCATATTTTATATCTTTTCATGGCATCATTCCATTGCATTTCATATCATATTCGCATCCAAATCCCATATTTTCCTACGATATTGCAATTCTAACGCCATATTCGAGTTTCGTAGAGTTTTGTGGATTTTCAGGGATTTTGGAGCGATTCATGACCAATTTTGGATATGGACTCATCCGGCATGCCTCTGAGTCTGTTGGCAAAGCTCTACAGAAGTTCGTCGAGTTTTGGAAGGCTATGAGAGGAGTAGAGGAGATTCCTTGGAGCAGAGGAGAAGCTGCAAGAAGAAGCTGAGATTTTCCCAGGCGACTCGACCGAGCAGAGCATCTGCTCGGTTGAGCTGATTGAAGGCTGATACGCACCACCCTGCTCGACCGAGCAGTATGGTGCCTCGGTTGAGCAGCTTCCATCTTTCTGAGGCTCCACCATCCACATCCTACTCGACCAAGCAGGACTTGCTCGACCGAGCCAGATGGCTACTCGGTCGAGCAAGGCCTACTCAGGCCGAGCAGACAAAATGACATTTTTTGAAGAGGCCCGACCCACTGACGGACTCGACTGATTGAACCAGAGGACGCGCGAAGAGCACGCCTTCCACTCCCAAGCGAAGGAGTGTCAATGCAATAAATATAACTGGTGAGTACCGGGTCGGATCACAGGGACAATTCGTTTCACAATCACAATCGCAATTAGTTAAGGAAAGCTAAAAGTGTTGGAACGACCAACTAAACTAACAAGTATTA
The DNA here is from genome assembly GCA_030789695.1 of Scilla litardierei. NCBI lineage: Eukaryota > Viridiplantae > Streptophyta > Magnoliopsida > Asparagales > Asparagaceae > Scilla > Scilla litardierei. The sequence goes on along the minus strand of JAULAV010004679.1, from coordinate 22,056 downwards.
TGTGAGGGAGTGTGGTAGTAAGACGGTCGAGCCAAACACAAGATATGTAGGGTGGAGACCAAAATAGGGAGCTAGTCAAGCAAGGAGAAGTGTGTGGAATAGGATGTCATTAGGGTTGTGAATTTAGAATATAACCCTATAACTCAATGATGTCCCTTTTGTGGACGCACCATCAAAAAATACTCTTTTGGAGGTGAAAATAAGTGTGAACTGTGATTCAATTGTGGATCCCTTTTGGGGTCACAATTGGAAGGGATAGCGGTCACGGGTTATGGTTCTTTATGACTCAATGACATCCCTTTTGGGGAAGCGTCATCGGGGATATCCTTTTGGGAGTTAAAACGATGGGAAAAGGGTAGTGGCTTAAGATTTAGGTTTCATGGAAGTTAAGTTGATACTTATTTTGAGAAGATCAAACTCATCCTTTTGGGATGATCGGCTCTCTAATAAAATCTTTTGGGTTCGTATAAGAGAGTTAATTTAGAAACTTAAATCTATGCCACTTAAAAATTAATTAAATCCTAATGAACCAATACTAATCAATCTCACCAAACCCTAATTAATCCCAGTTCCACACACTATTGGCTCTAGGCCATCATAATGAAAAGCAAGATGATAAACATTAATGAGCATTCATTACAAGCCATCAATTGAATAACTATCAAAAGATTCTCAAATTCATTCAATAATCATTCAAATATACATTCAATTCATTTAGAAACCAATAGCTACAGAAGAGAGGAAAGAGATAATCAAATGAAGCCCTAAACCTAAGCTTTCCCCTACCTTGCTCCTCCTCCAAGCTCTCCTAGCCTCCAATGGCATCCAAGCCATTGCCCTAGCTCTTGGGGAAGAAGAGGGGGTTTAACCCCCCCAAAATTTGTTACAAAAACTCATACAGCCGAGGTTGCCTCTCCAAAAAAATCGCACAGGTCGAAATAACGCGGGGGCACGCGCGGGGCACGTGCCCCCGCGTCCGCCCCAGCTCGCGTAGCAACCGGCCGTTATTTTTACTTTTTTTTAATTTTCAAGCGGCCCGCTTCAAGAGCGGGCCGCAGAAATGTTTTCTTTTTTTTAAATACAAGCCGTGGCGGCCCAACTTGCGGAAATGAGCTGCTCTCGGTGCCACGTGGCGTTGCGTGGTTGCGCCACATGGCGCTCCATTAAATCCATTTTCTTGCTTTTTAACCCCATTTCTTCTCCATTTAATCCACGAAAAATACCTATAAATCTCAAAAAAATCCCAGAAAATTCTGGAAAATCCCCAAGACTTTCAGGAGTACCTGAAAAATATGAGAAGGAGAAATTAGTCCAATTGATGAGAAAATAAATATAATGGCTATTATAAAACACTATATTGACTTCCAAAATTCCATATAAATTATTCACATGCTCAAATAATTCCCCAAAAATGGAGATATGATCAAAATAATGGCAAGAGTATATGAAAAATAATAGGAAGCCAATAAGGACGATAAAAACGTATTTTGTGCAAAGAAAGAGAATAAGCCCAAAAATGACATAGAGTGATAATTTACCCAAAAAGAGCAAGTTTAAGCCTAATCTTTAGCACAAAATCGGGGTAGTTAGAGGGTATAAATATACTCTTTTTACCACGAATCACACCCCCAACTAGCATTTGCTAGTCCCTAGCAAAATAAGTGATAATTTCGGATTAAATGGAAAAACATGCACCAAATTTAAGATATCATCATGGCATCCTTCATATGTTGTTTCCAAATGATTCCAAAGCTAATCTACACAATGTATGAGAGTAAATAACAAATGACACTCCCCTCAATCCAATTCAAAAAAAAGTGAGGTAATAAGCTTGTATCACATTCATTAGGATATATCGCAAATGACAAAATTTCCAATTTTCATAGAAATGGCCAAAACAAAAGAAATTCCTCTAAGTGGTGGGAGATGAAATTGCATCACTCATATTGCTTATTCTTTCATTTATTCATTCATTTTTCTTTTCTTTTCTTTTTCCTCCCTTTTTTTGTTTTCTTTTCATTTCATTTTTTTGAATGTTTATGTTTTGTATTCACGTGATAACGCCATGAAATGCAAACAAGGCCACCTTTTGCCTACACGCGATAACGCTATATAGGCAAAGGGATGGAATGATCCCCTAAATATCATTTTTGTCGTCCTTCCCAATGTTTCGTGGGGAACCGGCTACTCAATTTGATTAGAAAGAAACATTCACTTATATAACTCTTTTTTCTCATTCCAAACAAGAATTATCAACTCATCCACCCACTCCTAAGAAGAAAATAAAGCATAAACAATTGGCCACACCCAATCCAATTAAAAACTAAGACATTCATCCCAAATCATGCAATCACTTACACCAAACTTTTCCCAAATTATTTCAAAGAGATATCACGACGTATAAAATAGTTTCATACATGGCATATTATCATATGAATTCAAATTGGAAAAGAAATTAAAACACGCCAATCAAATATCCTTAAGTTTGATGTCAAACTAATAATCCGAAAAATTGCATGGCATTAAGCATGTAGGGACTAAGCATAAAGCAAGCAGCGTATGGACAAGGAGGCAAAATATGATATGCAATGAAGTTCATTGGATGAGAGCAAGATGGAGGTATCCCAAAAAAAAATTTACGCTAACATCAAAATCCTAACATCCCAAAGATTCTAACACTCTCCCCCCAACTTAAAATAAACATTGTCCTAAATGTTGGGAGAGTATTAGATCTCGGCAAAAGATCCTAAAAAAGAAAACAAAAGCACACGAAAGCACTAAAATAAAACATTTATTTATTTACACTATTGGAAAGAACACACAATGGCAAATGGAGGATCCAAAATTTCCATCGGAGGTGGCAATTGTTCCAACGCTCCTTTTGTTTCTTTCGCCAATGCTCCTCGGTCGAACGTGGCAATGGCGGCCACGTACATGACCCCAAGCATCTCCGTAAAGTATGTACCTATATAAGGAAGGAGACGGGTTGTGTAAGAAAGAGATGGGGACACATTCCCAAAAAAGACTTCCACGCATAATCATCAATATAAAATACGGAATGAAAAGTATGATGAATGTGTGAGAAAACTCCCTGGATGGTCAAATATGATGTGGTATGAAGCTCATCCCCGTGGCATTCAATATCAATCGGGGGAGGAAGTGCTATCTCCATAGAAACTACCGAAGGAGAGGGAAGCTCGGGATCTATGATAGCATGTGGTATAGACTCACCCTCACTTGCCACTTCTTCGGGCTCATCAATACATGAACAATCCTCCTCACCCACTTCGCTCCCAAGTGCGCGCGCGATCGGCTCCTCTATCTCCACCATGTCAACAACCAATTCTTCAACAACTAATTGACACAGCCCAGCAGAAATAGTAGGTGACGACAAGACAATTTTCTACACTGGCTCAACCAACTCCTCCATGCCAACACTTGGTTCCTCAAATACTACTTGGCATGTGGCACTCAATTCTTCAACTACCGGTGGGGTGAGATCCACACAAACTTCTTCATTCGGGGCTTGGTGGACCAAAACTTCATGGCTTGGCTCATTTGGAGTCACAACCAATGTGTGATCTTCCTCCTTGTAGGACTCCAAATAACGCCAAGCCGCATTCTCATCAATGTCCAAAAAGTGGCCGTTGTCCAACATATCCACAAAATCATACGTCTCCAGAAACAGACCCTCCAAGAAGAATCCAAGAAGACGCACCATGTCAAATCCATGATGTGGACAACCGTGCACTAACTCTGAAAAACACGTCCAAGCCTGAAAAAATGTCTCACCGATGCGCTGAGCAAAGTTCACCATTCTTCCTTGCCATGTTTTGGTCCTGTAAGATGGAAAAAAACTTCATACAAAATTTGTGCTTTAGTACAGGCCAAGATGGACTAAGTTGAGGGATATAAAATTTAAACCAATTTAATGCACTACCATCCAACGAATAGGGAAAGAATTTAAGATAAAAAATTTCATCACACGTGTTCCCATCAAAATGAAGCTTGCAAGCACTCTCAAACTTCTTAATATGTAGGTAATGGCTCTCCGCGTCCTTACCAAGGAATCTCGATAGGGATTTGGTCACCCGCATGTCAAACCCAAGAGAGTTTGAAGTACTTGCCATGTATTAAAAAAACAAAAACAATCAATCAAAAAGACTCAAAAAGCGTAAAATAAATAAGGATGAACAATAAGTGAAAGATGAAGAATCGAAAAGACTCACACTAAGAGATAGAAGTAGCACACTAAAACATTCAAAATCAATCAAAAATGCTAATAGTAGAAACCATTGTCCCCGGTAACGGTTCCAATTGGTTGAACGGGAAGGCGCACAAGTGGCACGCCTTCCACTCCTAAGCGTAGGAGTGTCAATGCAATAAATATAACAGGTGAGTACCGGGTCAGATCACAGGGACAATTTGTTTCACAATCACAATCTCAATTAGTTAAGGAAAGCAAAAAGTGTTGGAACAACCAACTAAACTAACAAGTATTGTACGAGGGAGTGTGGTAGTAAGACGGTCGAGCCAAACACAAGATAGGTAGGGTGGAGACCAAAATAGGGAGCCAGTCAAGCAAGGAGAAGTGTGTGGAATGGGATGTCATTAGGGTTGTGAATTGAGAATATAACCCTATAACTCAATGATGTCCCTTTTGTGGACGCACCATCGGAAATTACTCTTTTGGAGGTGAAAATAAGTGTGAAATGTGATTCAATTTTGGATCCCTTTTGGGGTCACAATTGGAAGGGATAGCGATCACGGGTTATGGTTCTTTATGACTCAATGACATCCCTTTGGGGAAGCGTCATCGGGGATATCCTTTTGGGAGTTAAAACGATGGAAAAAGGGTAGTTTCTTAAGATTTAGGTTTCATGGAAGTTACGTTGATACTTCTTTTTGAGAAGATCAAACTCATCCTTTTGGGATGATCGGCTCTCTAATAAAATCTTTTGGATTCGTATAAGAGAGTTAATTTAGAAACTTAAATCTACGCCACATAAAAATTAATTAAATCCAAATGAACCAATACTAATCAATCTCACCAAACCATAATTAATCCCAATTCCACACACTATTGGCTCTAGGCCATCATAATGAAAAGCAAGATGATAAACATTAATGAGCATTCATTACAAGCCATCAATTGAATAACTATCAAAAGATTCTCGCATTCATTCAATAATCATTCAAATATACATTCAATTCATTTAGAAACCAATAGCTACAAAAGAGGGGAGAGAGATAACCAAATGAAGCCCTAAAACCCAAGCTTTCCCCTTCCTTGCTCCTCCTCCAAGCTCTCCTAGCCTCCAATGGCCTCCAAGCCCTTGCCCTAGCTCTTGGGGAAGAAGAGGGGGTCTAAAACCCCCAAAATCTGTTAAAAAACTCAAACAGCCGAGGTTGCCTCTCTAAAAAAATCGCACAGGGCGAAATAAGGGCAAGAAAATGGGTTAGATGGCTAGCGGGACGGGCGCACAGGTGCCCGACCCGCGGGCTTCAAGCGCCCGTAATTCCAATAACGCGGGGGCACGCGCGGGGCACGTGCCCCCGCGTCTGCCCCAGCTCGCGTAGCAACGGGCCATTATTTTTACTTTTTTTTAATTTTCAAGCGGCCCGCTCCAAGAGCGGCCCCCAGAAATGTTTTCTTTTTTTTAACCACAAGCAGCGGTGGCCCAACTTGCGGAAACGAGCTGTTCTTGGCGCCACGTGGCGCCCCATTTCTCCTCCATTTAATCCCTGAAAAATACCTAGAAATCTCAGAAAAAAATCACAGAAAATTCTGGAAAATCCCCAAGACTTCCAGGAGTACTTGAAAAATAGGAGAAGGAGAAATTAGTCCAATTGATGAGAAAATAAATATAATGGTTATTATAAAACAGTATATTGACTTCCAAAATTCCATATAAATTATTCACATGCTCAAATAATTCCCAAAAAATGGAGATATGATCAAAATAATAGCAGGAGCATATGAAAAATAATAGGAAGCCAATAAGGACGATAAAAACGTATTTTGTGCAAAGCAAGAGAATAAGCCCCAAAAATGACATAGAGTGATAATTTACACAAAAAGAGCAAGTTCAAGCCTAATCTTTAGCAAAAAATAGGGGTAGTTAGGGGGTATAAATATACACTTTTTACCATGAATCATCGACCGAGCAAGAGGGCTGCTCGACCGAGCAGCCCGACCGAGCAGCCCGACTGAGCAGCCCGACCGAGCAAGCTCCAGCTCGACCGAGTCATTGACTTGATCGACGACAATGCTGACCATTTTTGGAATTTTGCGTTGGCCCGTCTGATGCATGCAGCCAGGATCGTGAAGTGCAGATCTGAGGAATGAAATTAGGGGCTCATTTTCTTTGGTTAATTTGGAATTACGTTGGGAGAGAGGGAGATTAGAAAGGATTTTGTAGATCTAAACCTATTTCTTTGGAGGAATTGAATTGTTTTTGGAAGATCTATTGATCTTCGTATTCTGGAATCTGCGGGATCTTTTCGAGTTATTATTGGTTCTTTCTTGTCTTCGGTGTGTAAGTTATTCAATGCTCATTCGATTAATTTGCTACAATGTTTCCTCTTATAAAAATCGCATTTGTATTCGTTAAAATCACCATGTGTGAGTAGTCTCCTCAAGGGTTGACAGGTTAGCCCTAAGACTTTAGGAGGGAGATGTGGATCTGGATCTATAGGTTGAATTGGGTATAAGGGGGCGTATTTCGGTCGATCCTTCCGAATCCCTAGGATAACTCATACTGAGATCATGCCCACGGTCGGTGGAATTGATGAGTTTAAGGAGTATCTTTGGGATTTAAATAGGGAAATCAGTGGATCCAACCAAGGCTCGTGACCATGCCCGGCTCGTGCCTTGAGGGGATCCACCGACGAACTATATCACTACATTGACGGCTACCGCCATTGCGTCAATGAGAGCCACCGAAATACCTCGAAATTCTAACACACGAGAGTGGTATAAATTGAGAGACTAATCCACTGACCCTAATGCAACGTAAGGATCCCATTCCAATATCGATCTCTGACGTTCGCGGTGATCCCTAAAACCCTAGTTTGCTTTATTATCAAGTCAACAACAACATCACAACCAATCTTTCCAAACCGACAGCTATCTTGCTTCGAGATCTAGAAATAATCTGAGACCCCAAATACACTGTCACCGTTCCTGTGGGATCTGACATCTTTTATACTATAATTTGACACCGTCCGCTTGCAGATAGAGCCCAGAGCTAACACCTAGGATCCATACTACTCATAGTGACTGTGACATCGCTAGGTGGAATTTAGGTGTAACCTCGGGGTGCGTCAAGTTTTTGGCGCCGTTGTCGGGAACGGCTATAATGTATCTCAGTTTATTTTTATTTTGAAGAAGTTTGCTAGCAAATCCAATCATTCCGCATCTCTCCATACTTTTTATTCTTTTTATTATTATCGTGCTACTCATGGTATTTGTCTGAGCTGTGTTGTGCATGATCACTCGCTTTGGGGCTATTGATAAAGAATTGTTATTCGACCCTGAGATCGATAAAACATTAAGAGCTCTAAGGGCCTCGAATAGAAATCAAGCACCCTCTGATCAGACGGCAGAGAATACCGCCGCTCCACCTCGCATCGGGTCCATCCAGGACCACATAAAGCTGAGCTTTGGAAATAATTCTTCCATCTTAAGACCGCAACTGGCAGCAGCTAGCTTCAAGTTAAAGACGGGGCTTATAAATCTAATGCAGTAGGATCCCTTCCATGGGCATCCTCACGAGAATCCCAACCACCACATCGACACTTTTCTAGCAAAGTGCGATACTTTTAAGGCTAAATATGTAAGTGATGATGCCATCAAGCTAAGGCTTTTTCCGTTCACCTTGAAGGTTAAAGATTCATACTGGCTACGGGCCCACCCGTCCAACCACTTCACTACATGGGAGCAACTGGCGCTCACCTTTGTAGACAAATTCTATCCACCCTCAAAGACGGTACGGATCAGGGGCTATCTCAAATTTCAAACAGCTTCCGCAAGAATCTCTTTACGAGGCCTGGAAAAGGTTAAATGACCTTCAGCATCAGTGCCCTCATCATGGGATCCAGACCTGGGATTTGGTTCAGAGCTTCTATAATAGGCTATAGCCCAACACCAAGATGATAATTGATGCTGCCGCGCAAGGCGCCCTGCTAGACAAATCGCCTGAGGAAGCCATCGATTTACTTAAGCATATGGCGGCAAATAATCAGTAGTGGAGCAAAGAGCGCACCATTGTCACCAGGACCCCCGAGGTGAGGGACATTATGATGGAGCCAACTCATCTGAGTCGGTATAGTATGTCCAAGGAGAGGGGCGCAATCAGTGGCAACATTCGACCGCTAGGAATCATCCCCGATTTTCTTACGGAAACCCAAGTGGAGGGCTGCAACCTCTACAGTTTCAAAGACCACCGCCCCCTCCTCAACAACAACATGGGCAGCTACAGAATCAACAGCAGAGCAGGTTTAGGCCAGCTGGGCCATATCGACCACCAGGCTACCAGTTCAATCGCATGCCTCAGCAAGGCTATGCACCAACTCCACCAAGGTCCAATCTGGAGACCACATTAGAGACATTCATAAGTGGGCAGGTCAGGTTCAACCAGGACACATCCACTCAGTTCAAAAATATCAACACGTCGCTCGATGAGCTGAGGGGCCAGATGTCCCAACTACTCAAGAACCAAGGGAGGTTGCCTTCGCAACCAGAGCCAAATCCGAGGGCTCAAGCCAATGTCGTGGTTTCCGTTACCACACGTAGAGGACGGGCAACCGACCCCGTTATGATTCCAGTTGTGAACAAAGAACAAGTCATAACCGAGGAGGCCTCTATTGGCAGTGATATGGAAGAGGCTACGGATGAACCTACCATGGATGGAGAGAAGGCGGAATCACCTTCCACCGTGCCTACCGTCACGCCAAATCCAAGAGATGATGCAATTTGTTCCAGTAAGCCGTCCCCCAATAATGTCACAAAGGATAAAGGAAGCCGACCCCCTCCGCCGTACCCACAGAGGCTAGCGTTGGCTAAAATGGAGAAGAAATATTCCAAGTTCACGGAGCTTCTGAAGGGCATCCAGCTCAACATCCCATTCATGGATGCCATTACAGAAATTCATATTTATGCGAAGTTTCTAAAGGACCTCATCATAGGGAAGAGGAAGCATGAGGAGATAAAGCTTATGGAGGACTCTACCTCCATTATAAAGAATCATCTCCTGAGGAAGCTACCGGATCCGGAAAGTTTCACGGTCCCATGTTCAATAGGAGGTACTCCCATCAACCGTGCTTTGATCGATCTGGGAGCAAACATCAGCTTAATGCTGCTTTCTATATTTGAAAGGCTATAAACTGGGAGCGAGCTGGAGCCAACGAACATGTCCATACATCTGGCAGATCACTCTATCACATACCCGGTGGGCATCGCAAGGGACATTATTCTGCAGATACCTCCTGGGTTGTGCCGGCCAGTGGACTTCGTTATTATGAATATGCCTGAGGGAGGGAGCTCCCAGCTCATACTTGGCTGCCCCTTCATGGCGACGGTCGGTGTCCTTTTCGATGTTCGTGAAGGAACTCTATCATTGAATGTGGGAAATATTGAAGCCCAATTCAGGCTGCAGAAACCTATGAGGGAGCATGCTCGAGAGGAAAGAGCTAGTTATCTAGAACTCCTGGAAGATGATGTTGTAGAAGAGTATACCTCTGAGGGGGCCATGGAGGACCTGATAAGAACAAGTGTTGATGACGATGGCAACCCCGTTTACAAAAAGGCGGTTGCTGCCTATCTCCGTGTGTTGGATGAGGGGCTCCTGGATCATTCTTTACACCATGAGAAGCCGGAGGCCATCAGTTACGCCACCGAGGAAAATCCTGGAGTGGAAGGATGCCAAATACAGTCGCACGGTATTGTTGGCAAAAACGATGCGTGAATCTCATGCGCACCAAATAACCATTGAAGAACCAGATGGAGTCGAGCTCCTGACTCAAAACGAGCGCTTATTGGGAGGCAACCCAATCTTTTATATCTTAGATTATCTTTTTCAATTTTTTGTTTTTACTATATGTAATCCGGGAAATCAAATAAAATCACCTTCCCTCCCTATAGGTTGATAGGTAAGGGGGCACACAAATCGATTTTCTGAATGACAGAGAGAGCTGGAAGGAAAACAGCTGAAGAAGAGCAAAACAGCCAAAGGTGAAGAGTCACAGGGGACACAGGTGACTCGATCGAGCAGCAGCATGCTCGGTCGAGTAGCGCAGGCACAAGAAAAGAGAAGAAAATCGTCATTCTGTCTGCACGGCCCGAGCAGCCTTTGCTCGGTCAAGTCACCAGCTGACTCGGCCGAGCAACCACGTGCTCGGTTGAGTAGAGCAGGCACGTGAAAAGAAGTGAGAAATGGCGTTCTGTCTACACGGCCTGAGCAGCATCTGCTCGGTCGAGTAACCCCTTGCTCGACCGAGTAAACCAACTGCTCGATCGAGCAGAGAAAAGCGCAGGAAATGAGCAGCCTTTGCTCGATCCGAGTAGGCATCCAGTTGACCGAGTAGACCCTGCTCGATCGAGTAGATGAGGAAGTGATCTTAAACTTTTTTATATTTGTCTGACTCGATCGAGCAGCTACGCTACTGCTCGATCGAGTCGCTTTATCCTATCTTTTGCAGGGCCCACTCCCAAATGATTCGGGTTATTAAAACCCAACTCTCTTCCTTAAGCCCTATATTCTCTTAATTACCCAAAAATAATCACAAGCACGAGCACAAAAACCTCTACCCTACTTCACCCACTCCACCGCCGACGTCCACCCTTCATCTGCCCGCACTACCGACCGCGCTGCCAGTCCGGTCAGCTCCCTCTCTCTCCCTCTGTCTCTCTCTCTCTCTCTCTCTCTCTCTCTCTCTCTCTCTCTCTCTTTCTGTTTCCTCCGCCCCTATTCCCCCTTCCCCTTTCTTGTCACTGGAGAATCGTCGCCGGCGCCACCCATGCCGGCGGCGCTTCTCCCTCCCCCAAATACCCATGCCCCTCCGCCCGCCCCTCTCACCTTGAAACCCCCCATACATGCCGCCCCCCTGCAAACCCCCCATCGAAACACGCCACCGATCCATCCCCCAAACCAGCTAGGGCATCGTCCATGCTCGATCGAGCACGAGTGGTGCTCGACCGAGCACTTAGCCCCACACCCCCCTTCCACACTTCTTGACCGAGCATATTTGGTGCTCGATCAGGACATCCCAATCAATCCTATCTGCTTGACTGAGCACTCTTGTTACTCGGTCGAGCAACCCTCAGCTCAGCACCAACCAACACAAACGTTGCTCGACCGAGCAAGGCTCGTGCTCGGTCGAACAAATGCACACACCCCCCATTTATTTTTCACATCATCCCCTGTAATTATATTTGTTCCTATTTCAGGTACATTTCGCTTACGTCAGAGGATACGTCTCGGATTAGCTTGGGGGAGACCTGATCAGCAGCAGTCACATACCCGCTGATAGCGCTCTCGCTGTGTTCATATTGTCGGTACACTCTATACACTCCTTACTTTTATACCGTTATTACATCCTTCCATTTGCATCATGCCTCGCACTAGAGGGGGTCCCACTCCTCCACGTCGCTGGAAGAGGAAGGCTACTGGCACCTACTCTTCTAGACCGTCACGCCGCACTCGCCGCGAGCCTTCACCCACCACCTTGGAGGAGCACACGGGTGATCCATCATCCACATCCAACTCTTCTCCCCCGCATCCCACACAGATCCCAGCCACTTCTGCCCCATTCCTACTTCTGCTCCTCCTCCTCCTCCACCCGACTCCCCTCTCGTCGCTCTTCTGCCATGTATGTGGACTTTCGGCATCACCTTCTATGATGACATACACCATGCCTGCTTCTCATGCTGTCGTAGCATCGACTGGTTCCCACACTATTTATAGATGTCTCCACACTCTGATCCCTTGAAATCCTGCAGTAAGTCCATTGGCTTTACCGGACTATTGGCTTTGAGCGACTCCTGGCTGCCCACACACCCACATACACTCACCTCAGTCTAGAGGCATTGAGTTCCATTGCCCTCACCCAGGCGGGCAACGGTATTACCTTTCGGCTGATGGATCACGACTTCACGATCACATATGCCATGATCCGATCCCACTTCCACTTCCCAGCCATCCCTGACCCCCGAGCCACTTTCTTCCGAGACTACGACCTAGGCACGTTCGATGCCTCAGCCTTCTGGCATCGCATTTTTGGCCTGGACCACTACCGCCCCAGCTGGGCAAAGGCATCATGCATCGTGCATCCTTTCCTTCGCTACGCTCAGAGACACCTCGCCACCACCATTTTTTATAGGCCAGAGGTCGGGACCATGTCCCTACCCGAGCTTTCCCATCTTATGGGCATAACTCGACCTATGCGCTTCCATCTTGACGGTTCCCTTCGCCCTTTTGTCCTTTTTGACGCAGCCCACTAGCTGTGTTATCGCCTTTTGCAGACCGCCCACACCCACTACTCCACTGATATCTGCTGCGGCAGATTCTTCACCATGTTTGAACAGATGTTAGGTATCCCTCTTTCTGAGGGCCTAGTGACCCCTCCTGGTCCCACGTGCTTGACCTTAGGTGTTCTTGAGCACATGCATATTATTAGGCCTTATAGAGCATGTTACTGGACCTACCTGGTTGGCACCCACCACACACCACACTTCGTCCTTTCCGCCCCTCACCTCACCACCATAGCACCTATCCAGCAGAGCTGGATGATAGATATGGTCCACCCACTTCCAGCACTCCACATCCTCGAGCCACCGGGAGACGTCGTCGCGGCAACCGTCGACGACCGGGTTCCCCGCTCCTCCAGGTACAAGGAGCACGTCCTGGCAGCCATTGTGGCCACCCTTCCAGCTCTGCCTGCGCCCCCTCCACCACCAGGATGCACTACTTCTTCCACCTCTGTCTCTGCCACCTCCACCACCGTTGAGACCTCGGGGACTATTACCACCTTTTGCCCCGAGGCCACTGCTGCTGTCTCTTCCGTCCCCGTGCCTGAGGGCACTGATATTCTATCTGCTCCCGAGCCCACCGCTCTAGACTTTCTGGAGCACAAGCCAGCAGTTACCCTTCCACCACTTAGGGACCTTCTAGCATCCATGCATGTCTCCTTAGGGGCCCTTTCACCTACCTCTGGCTCCACTTTCTCACACATTGCAGCCTTACTCATTGAGAGTGTCTCGATTTCTGTCATCACTTCTATGTCGATGACCACTCTACCTCCGAACACTTCCACTGCTGAGATCCATCGAGTTCGCCCTCTCCGACCTTCCAGCCCAGGCACCGTGGAATATCTCCACGGGACCGCTTTACGACAGTGGTTTCTCACAGTTTTCGTCCTCCTCTTGACTCCCGCACCACTGATGCTCGTCTGACCACGTTGGAGGCCTCGACTTCTTGCCTTCGGTGGGATTTCGACGCCTTCATCCGCTCGACAGCCACCCATCATGAGAGAGTCGAGTCAGACCTCGCCTCTATCAATGACCTACTAAGGACACAGGGCCCACCTTCCGTGATCCTAGCACATGCCCCTCCACCCAGGCCAGCCCTGTCTTAACCGTTGCACCACTCAGTACTCCACACTCTCAGGCTTCTGCAGAGCCTGCCACTTCTACACCCGAGTTGGTCGCCACCGTTGTTTCCTCTTCGGTCGTCGACATACCCACTTCTGCACCAGTCGAGACCGCTATTGTCATATTTTCAGCTTCACCTGTCACCACCACTTCTGATACACCGGTCGACCCTGCCGTCGAGCCACAGCCAGCAGCTGCTGTACCTGGTCCACAGTAGGGGAACACATCACCACCTCCAGAGGGTGGTGCTCCTGCCTGATGATGTCCCTACACACTTTTTGCTTCCCTCAGATTATATTGTGCCCATCTGTTTTTTTGGGGCCCTAGTCTTACACAGCTTGGGGGAGGATCCACCATGCATCACTTCATGCATATGCATCATATCACGTTTTATTTCTTTTGCACAGTTTTATTTCTCATTCATTTTCTATTCCCTCATCCACCCACCCTTTCTATCATCATCTCCCGCATACTAGCGTTTTCTCAGCAGTGTGGATACTGCTGGGTTTAGCTTAGGGGATGAGCGCTCGCTTTATTTTTCATTTTTCTTTTATATTTTTCTTCCTTTTTCAGCCTTTTTAATTTACTTTTCCGCCCATTTTCCAACTTTTTATCTTTTTTTCTCATTCAGCATCAAGTTTTTTTTCGCTTTTTGCCATGCATACATGTCTGTTCTCATTCTCTTGTTTTCTCTACCCTTTTTTGCTGAGGTTGTTCTGCATGATGATACTCCTCATAGCCCTTATACTCACGGTGCTTATTATTTGATGACATGCTATTAGGGTAGTTTCAGTTTTACTATCTATATGCTGGCGTATTCTTTTGCTGATCTCTCTAATTTAATGCCTGATATGAATTGAAATTGAATGCATGAAATAGAATCTTGTATGTGCTTTGTTGGGCAATGCACCTAGGTTCACGCATCATTAGAACACTTGGAGTACATGTTTGCTATCTCATTCACTTCTTTTTGCATGCTTAATATTATTGTACTTATTACTGCGTGCTTTTCATTATTCATCAAGATGAATGAAAATATCCATGCTAGTTATGAGTTTAGTAAGATTATTATCCTATTGAATCATTGTGGACCTCTGATGAGTGAACCGAGTGATATACTATTTTCCTTCTCCACATATCTTTATGATTCTCTACATATCAGTTGCTTTCACCCCCTAAAGCTACCTTCATCGCATCTTACTTCCCAAAAATCCCAAAAGAAAAAGATAACTTCTAAATAAGATGAAAAAAATGTGAAAAAGAGAAAAAGAAAAGAAAATGAAAGAAAAGAAAGAAATAAAATTGTTTTATATCCTTTATTAGAAGCTATCAAAAATACTTGGGAAAAGACAAAACTTTCATATCCTATTCCTAGATGCGATGCCTCGAGCTAAGCATGGGGGGTGAACCAATTGATCATATGAGTGAGTATAACATTCAAGTGGAGACGGTGCACAACGGCGAGATTAGATAATGCTTGAACTTTAAGATATATTTTAGTTTTTGGAAATTTTTCATGATTCGAAGTAGATATTTGAATAGCATGATTCATTTCCATTCTTTATTGCATGCTGGTGTGATTTCCTTATGCTCCACTTGTTTCTATTGATTGAAAAGTGCATTGCTAACTCTTTTTATACTAGACTCTATGGATCACATGAGAATGATATGTGTAACGACTGGTTTTTCATGTATTTGGATTATATATATTATATATATGTTTTGGAGGATTTTCTCCTTATGTTTGGTTTTCGTCTCCGTAGCTTTCGTTTCGTCATGATTTTCTAGTCTCTTCCTTATATCGTTGATCTTGGAGTAAGTCGCTCATGACGAACTTCAAATCGCTCATATCTTAGAGTTAGAGTGATCTTAGAAGCTATAGAAATCTTCCCGAAGCTTCGCGCTTCAATTCGGCACTTTTTTTGCACTTTAGTTGGTTCAAGTAGGGGGACCAACTGACTAGATTGAGATTTAGTCGGTCAGGAACTCTACTGGAACCGACTAGTTCATTGAATCAAAAACTCAAAAGTTACTGTTTACTTTTAGTCGGTCTAAGATCAACTACCGACCGACTAGATGTGAAACTAGTCGGTCAGAACTTGCTCTCAGACCGACTAGTTCCTTTGATAAATTTCACCTAAGTTACTGTTTATCGTTAGTCGGTCTAAGAACGTCTTTCGACCGACTAGGTTGCAAACTAGTCGGTCAGCTATTGTTCTTTAACCGACTAATTCATTGACCATTTTGTCGACCTGAGTTACTGTTTGGTGTTAGTCGGTCACAGTTATCCGATCGACCGACTAATTCTCAAATTAGTCGGTCAGCCAACCTTCTTTGACCGACTAATCGCTGTCGTAAACCTAGGGTTTGCCCAGCTGCCGCACGAATCCTATTTAAACCCCCCAATCATTTTTCTTCCTTCTTTCATTTCTTTTGAGCCTCCTTCTTCCCCAAATCATCATCCATCATTTCCTAACTCTCCTCCTTCATCCCCGGAGGCCCCTTACCCCCTCCTTGTGCCGACCATCTCCTCTAGGCCGCCGGCCAACCCCTAAAAACCCCCAAAACCCCATCAAATCCAATTTCTCCAGATTTCTCCATCTATTCCAGATCTGAACCGTGGTTCCCCGGATCGTTTCTTCCGTCGCCGTGCTTTCTCGGCATCGTTCTTCCGCTAACGATTCAGTAATAACTCGACCCTATAATATACTCATAACCCATATGTGATTTTTGTTAAACCCTAATAAAAACTAGGTTGGATGTTGTTCTAATATTGTTTTACCATGGCAGCGATCTCATCTCCATAGTTAACATTTTTGTGACGGCCTCGTTGATCGTCATCCTCGGTGCTAGGCAAGTGAAACTTGCCACTTAGGGTTTTAGGTCATGCCTTAGGCCATTTGCTTGTTGTAGCGTAAAAGAGACTAGACAGTGAAATGATAGCTGCCTAGACGCCTATTTGATCTAGTTTGACAACGAAACTAGATCCGTCACCTCAATTGATCTAGCTTGACAACGAAGCTAGATCCAACCCTTTTAACTTGTTGTTCATGCATATTAAACTGCCATGTTTAATTCCTTATCTGCACGCCTTACTACATGCCATGCCATACCATCAACGTTGAACGTCGCATTCGTAGCACACGCTACAATACTTGTGTTTCCTGGCTCGTGTTCCAGAAGCGGGCCACGTGTGTTGGTCGATAGCCAATGCCCGAACTACTTGTTTTCGGCTAGGCACCTGCGTTGCAGGCATAACCCTAGGCCAGGCTAGGCACCTGCTCTTTAGCGGGCCCAACCCTATGCCAAATACACTTCATGGCTTGTGATCCAGAAGCGAGCATTCCGTGTTCGGGGGTAATGCCCTAGCTCGATACACATGGAGGGGTAGGGATAAGCGGTCACCTGAGCTTACGAGTTGGCCCGATCAGCCACTCCAGCCAGCAGACGAAATCTCTGTGCACAACTTGTTTACTTGACGTGTTCACTTGACGTGAACTACTTGACTTGTACTTGTCCGTGTTTTACTTGTAAAACTTGTTATCCATGCCTTACTTGCTACTTGCTACTTGTACTTCCTTTTACTTGTCACTTTCATACCATACTTGCCATGTTATGCTTCATACTAGAACTGCTAGGTTGCTAGTTGCCTTCACTTTCGTTTCCTTGCTCAAGTCTTGTTAGACTTGCTGACATGTGCCCCTTTACTCTTTTGGATGAAACATGTTAGATCCCGAGCCTTAGAGTGCTGCGGAGGACGTGGTGTTTACTGACACTAAGTCAGAGCCTGCGTTCGTTGAGGAGTACGAGGACACGGGCGATCAGTCGTAGAGGATGCTTGTGTTCTTCGTTTTAGACTATTTTTGTTGTCGGTGTGTAGCACCAATACTCTGTTTATGTTTGTCCTCGTTGGCCTTGTTCTGGGCCTTTAGACTCTTTCCTTTAGCCTGGTGGCTTTTCTGGATGTTGAACTTAATTTTAATGTTTGGACATTGTCGAGATTTGGGATTTTATTTCTGTATCTCCTTGTGTTATTATCTTGTTCTACTCGTGGTTACAGGGACCTGCACATGTTTTATTGACGCTTATCAGGCATGTGGCTTCACAGCTCCATGTCTGTGCAGACCTTCTCACGTCTCGCCTCCATTTTAGGGAAGCGAGGCGTGACAGGTTTTGTTGGTGGCCCTTGCAGGTCACTCTGTAACTGCGAATTACCGGAATAATGATAATAATATTAGAATGTCCAATAAACTAAGTTCGACATCCAAGTCATAAGCTATGAGTCTAATCTGTTTGGTTTTCTGTGTCATTAGATGGCAGGAAGGCGATTTACCCGTGGTGGTGGTAGTGCGCCCCCTCATGACGAGGAGCCTGAGCGGGAGCCCACCAATGGGGAGATGATGCGGATGATGCTTCAGATGATGCAGGTGCAGTAGGGCGTGCTCCTGCAAGTCCAGAATGCTCCAGGTGCTCGAGCTGCTCGGGCAATCCAGGATGCCCCTCGCTCCGAGCCAGGAGCGAAGCAATTTCGGAAGCTGGGTCCCGCTTATTTTGATGGGTCTGAGGGTCCTCTAGCTGCCGATGAGTGGATTCGGAACATAGAGGATAATTTGAAGATGGCGAAGATTGGCCCGGCTGGATGGGTTGATTTGGCGAGGAGGCAGCTCAAAGATAATGCTCAGAACTGGTGGAATGCGGAAGAGAAGATGCTGGTAGAGCCGATGGCTTGGGCTACCTTCAAGTCCAGGTTCGAAGAGGAGTTCTTCCCGAAGGCTGCGAGGAAGGAGATGCTGCAGTGTTTTATTGAGCTGAGGCAAGGGAGCTTGACGGTGGACCAGTACCACCAAGAGTTCACTAGGCTGAGTCGGTTCGCATCGAAGATGGTGCAGGATGCTGATGAGAGGGCTCAGAGGTTCCTGCAGGGACTTGCTTTGGAGCTTCAGATTTTTGTGTCTTCCTCTGATCTGGACTCTTATCAGAAGGTTCTGGTAGCTGCGAGGAGGCAGGAGCTAAACCTGAGTCAGAGGAGAGGACATGTTTCTGGTGCTGGGAAGAGGCCTATGGAGCAAGCCAGAGCGGTGGTTAGGCCGGGGTTCAGGCCCAACCAGCCAGCTCAGTTCAAGAGGCCAGGAGGGCCTATTCAGAAGACTTGCCATTTCTGCGGCAAGAACCGGCATATCAAGGATCAGTGTAGGAGATTCCCGGGCCAGTGTGTTGTCTGTGGAGATCCTACCTATACCATGAAAGATTGTCCGAGGTCGAAGCAGCCTTGAAAGGCACCTGTTGCAGTACAGCCGTTGCAGCAGAGAGCGCCTGTTCCTGCTGGACGTGGAGCAGCTCTTGTTCCACAGAGGCAGGCTTTTCGGCAGGCTTTTCTGCCGAGGAGGCAGGCTTTTCTGATGACCGCTGTGGAGAGCGAGGCTGTGAACGAGGTTATCGCATGTAATCCTTAATCTAGATGTTGCTTTCCTATCTAGTTTTGATTGTTAGATTATGTTTGGCTGCTTGCACGTCATTGTTTGCTAGACTAGGGCTTGATTGTTAGACTGTTTGTAGTTGTGGTTTTGGTTTGCACATTTCTTGCACGAGTCCTCTTTGACTCTGGTGTGTCGATGTGCATTATTTCTCGAAGCTTCATGGAGAAGCATTCCTTGGCGACGTCCCCTCTTTCCAAGAGTTGGAATATCGTTACAGGAAATGGCGTGGTCTCGGTGCATCATGGTTGCAATTCTTGCTCGTTGGTGGTTTGTGGACATGAGCTTTTCGCTGATTTCATTGTCCACGACATCATCAACTATGATGCAGTCCTTGGGATGGATTGGCTTGCGAGCTTCTATGCTACGATCGACTGTCGGAGGAAGAAGGTGGTGTTCGAGATTCCCGGACATCCAATATTCGAGTTCAGCCGAGGTAGCAGTTCGCTTGGCCCTGTTAGATTTCGGGCCAGGCCAGTGGAGATTGTGGCTATGCAGATGGAGCTGGAGAGGCCAGCAGTTGTGCGGGACTTCGATGACGTCTTCCCCGAGGAGATGTCTAGTTTGCCACCCGATCGAGCTCTCGAGTTTTCGATTGATCTTATTCCGGGAGCGCAGCCGATTTCGAAGGCGCCATATCGTATGGCACCCGCTGAGTTGGAGGAATTGCGGAAGCAGCTGGATGAGCTTTTGTAGAAGGGTTATATCAATCCTAGTGTGTCTCCGTGGGGAGCACCGGTGCTGCTGGTAAAGAAGAAGGATGGTTCGCGTCGCATGTGCGTGGACTATCAGGAGCTGAATGCGGTGACCATCAAGAATAAATACCTGTTGCCTCGCATCGATGATATTTTTGATCATCTTGGAGGTTCGAGGGTGTTTTCGAAGTTGGATCTGAGGAGTGGTTATCATCAGCTGAAGGTGAAGAAGGAAGATGTTCCGAAGACAGCATTCAGAACGAAGTATGGACACTACGAGTTTGTGGTTATGCCTTTCGGTGTAACCAATGCACCCGCAGTTTTCATGAATCTGATGAATCTGATTTTCTACGACCATTTAGACAAGTTTGTCATCATCTTTATTGACGACATTCTGATCTATTCAAAGTCGGAGGAGGAGCATGCATCGCACTTGAGGATAATGTTGGGGATTTTGAGGAAGCATCGTTTGTATGCCAAGTTTTTGAAGTGCGAGTTTTGGCTGGACAGAGTTGCTTTTCTCGGGCATGTGGTGACTGGCGATGCTATTTCAGTGGATCCCGAGAAGATTAGGGCCATCAGAGAGTGGCCTGTTCCGCAGTCAGCATCTGAGATCCGGAGTTTCCTTGGTCTTGCTGGTTACTATCGGCGCTTCATTAAGGACTTTTCCCGTATTGCTGAGCCGATGACCAGATTGACGCGGAAGGATGTACCTTTTGTTTGGTCGGGTGATTGTGAGAATGCCTTTGGTGTTCTGAGGGAGAGATTGACGACTGCCCCTATTCTTGTTGTGCCTGATCGCAGTGGAGGATTTGAGATCTTTTGTGATGCTTCTGGTAAGGGTCTCGGTTGTGTGTTGCATCAGCACGGGCATGTTGTGGCGTATGCTTCGCGTCAGCTCAAGACTCATGAGAAGAATTACCCGACGCACGACTTGGAGTTGGCTGCTGTCGTGTTTGCGCTCAAGATTTGGAGGCACTTCCTGCTGAGTGAGAAAGTGAAGATCTTCACCGATCACAAAAGCTTGAAGTATATTTTTACTCAGAAGGAGCTCAACATGCGACAGCGTCGATGGTTGGAGCTCATAGCGGATTATTAGATCGATTTGCAGTATCACCATGGCAAGGTGAATGTGGTTCCTGATGCGCTGAGTAGGCTTCCAGCGGTGATGATTTTGACCTCACAGTGGAGATTGCAGCAGGATTTTTGCGAGTCTGGATTTGAGATTGTTCTTCCTGGAGAGGCTTCTTCGTTGATGTGTATGCAGATACAGTCGACGATCGTGGATCGGATCAAGGCTGGCCAGGCTGGAGATCTGAAGCTGGTGAAGATTCAGGAGCAGGTGGAAGCCGGTCTGCAGACTGACTTTTTGATTCATGAGGATGGCTCGCTGAGGTTTGGAGCCAGGCTGTGTGTGCTAGCTGGGGATATCAGAGAGGAGTTGCTGGTGGAGGCACACAATTCGCCATATTCTGTGCATCCTGGTGGGACCAAGATGTACAAGGATCTTCGCCTGAAATTTTGGTGGCATGGTATGAAGAGGAGTGTGGCTCGGAGTGTAGCCAAGTGTTTGGTTTAACAGCAAGTGAAGGCGGAGCATCAGCGTATGGCAGGGTTGCTACAACTGCTTCCGATTTCAGAGTGGAAGTGGCAGCACATCACTATGGATTTCGTGACTGGACTACCTCGGAGTCCGAAGCAGAATGACGCGATTTGGGTGATCGTAGATCGATTGACCAAATACGCGTACTTCATTCCATTCCGAGTAGGACAGTCCACTGAGGCGCTAGCGAGGAGATATATGGAGGTAAATTATTTTACTCTCCGTTTCTATTTCATTTTTTCTAGTTTAGATAGTGATGTAACATGAATCGTGCAGGAGATCGTGCGACTTCATGGAGTCCCTGTGAGTATCGTGTCGGACAGAGACACGAGGTTCACATCTCAGTTCTGGCAGAGTTTGCAGAAGAGTTTGGGTACGCGTCTGAGTTTCAGCACGGCGTACCATCCGCAGACGGATGGCCAGTCCGAGAGGACGATTCAGATCTTGGAGGACATGCTAAGGGCGTGCATGTTGGATTTCAAGTGTTCTGGGAGGACCATCTACATCTGGTGGAGTTCTCTTACAATAACAGCTTCCAGGCGAGTATTGGCATGGCGCCTTTCGCTGCGCTTTATGGGAGGAAATGTCGATCGCCATTGAGTTGGGATGACGTTGGTGATCGGGAGCTGTTGG
>JAULAV010004678.1:0-65821 GCA_030789695.1 Scilla litardierei | reverse complement strand
CTCGCGGAACAAGGAACTTGGTTCACTAGGAAGGAAAAGGAGCCTGCCAAATTTAAAGATCCCGGGAGCTTACGGATTCCTTGCACTCTAGGGGGCGTCCCCTTACAAAAAGCATTGGTTGATTTGGGCGATAGTGTGAGCCTCATGCCTCTCACCATGTTTCGGAAGTTGAATACCGGCACGGATTTAAAGCCAACCGACATGAGGATTCAACTCGCAGACGGTCGGATTACAAGGCCGGTTGGGATCGCGGAGAACATCACACTCCAAGTTCCGGGAGGCATATGATTGCCTTGTGATTTTGTGATAATGGATATCAAGGAAGAGGGTGACACATCGCTCATACTTGGACGCCCATTCCTCACCACCGCGGGTGTAATCGTCGATGTGCGGGAGGGGACTCTTACCTTGAACGTCGGCAACATTGAAGTAGAGCTCCATATACCAAAGGCTATGAAGCATATGCCGCATTATGAAGAGCTAGATTATGTGGACCTCCTTGACGAGGTCATTGAAGAGGCTATCCCCCACTCCATCGGTGCACTCCACGATGATGGCTTTGAATAAAGCCAAGATTTGAGCGAAGAAGAGACATTGAAGGACTCTCCCAATAGCTCCACGGTGAATGATGATGGCGACGCTGAAGTCGCAAGAATACGAGATCTGTGCAAGCTCTCGACATTGAAGAATCCAAAGAATGCTCCACCGATTCGAAGATCGGTGTCACCGGCGAAGTCAAAGACCGGAACAAGCTCAAGCTTAGGGGAGCCATCCCCCAAGATTGCCCATGATGAAGGGGCGCTGAGGAAGGCCACGCACCACCACGATCCAAATCCGAGCGGTCTTCCCGACAAATTCGACGGGTGCATCTCATACGCACCCAACATCCCTACGCTAATTTGAAAATCCAAAGGGGTCGAGCTCAAGACCTTAAAAGAGCACTTGTCGGGAGGCAACCCGATGGCTTTTGCATTATTTTTATTTTGGTCTTCATTTTTTTAGACTTTTATTAGTGTTTTGAGTCAATTGCCTATAAAAATCGTGGCAACAGGTCTTAATTCTTATGACAGGAGAGGAGAAAAGGAGATCTCTCATATGGAGGATGACCGAGGCAAAGAAGAGCGCTCCAGGAACGCGCTCAAGGCTTAGGAGGAGGAAGAAACCAACTGGAGGAAGAAAAACAGAGAGTAGAGCGAAAACGGAGCCCCGAAGCAGAAAACAGCACGTCACTCGGCCGAGTATCATATGCCACTCGGCCGAGCAAAGGACTCCACTCGGCCGAGTGGAGCACCAACTAGGGAAGTCTGTAGAACCAACTCTCTGTCTTTTTTATGCATTTCAGTATTAACTGCCACTCGGTCGAGTGAAACAGATACCCTCCTAGGGCGAGAATTGCCGAGTAGCTTGTGCCACTCGGCCGAGTGGAGATTCTCCATTCGGCCAAGTAAGGCAAAGCCACTCGGTCGAGTCGTAAGTGGCGGGGAGAAATTTAAATTTTTTTCGTTTACGCCACTCGGTCGAGTGACATTATCACTCGGCCGAGTCATAACTTCCCTTATATAAACGCTGCGGGCTCGGCGCGAATTTCAACGCGAGAAAATCCCAAATTCACCCGAGCCCCCGCAGCGCTTCGTCTCCTCTCGCCCGTTGCCGCAGCCCCTCACCTGAATCGACTCGTCGCCGGCTCTGATCGACCGACCACTGCCGGCGACGACCTCCCACTGACGCACCGACCTCCGACAACCTTCCTCTCCGCCGGCCGACCGTCGGTGACCCCTATTTGCCCCCAAAAGCTCCATTTTCTCCCATTTTTCTTGATCCATACGCCCATTGAGCCCCATACTCAAATCAACTTCTTTATCTATCTATTATATCCCATCTCCCCCATGTATTTTGAATATTATCCGCTGATATCATTGTTTGATTTGCAGGCTATCTTGGGGGAGCTTTGGGGAGCTTCTGGATGCGCTTTTGGCTTCGCAGAGGCGGCGTTCTTCGCACGCAGTTGTTGATTTGCTCTCACGATATATTTAGGTACACTCATTCCATTATTTAGCACGCTGCATTATATTTTTGTTGGGTGAGCACTCGCGGCACACATGCCGCCCCGCACTAGGCCATGCACGCAGGGATCCGCCCCCAAGCGGAGGTGGACCGATGACCTCGGTCCCTCTCACGCTAGGGAGGACTCCCATCCACCTAGCCTGCCACCACACCACCACCCACACAGCCGATTCCTGCCGACCCTGTCCCTCCACCCGCTCCCGCCGTCGAGCCGCTGGGGATCACGTTCAGAAACGACGCACCGCGCGCCCGATTTGAGCGTATCGGCCAACGCTCGGTAGTGCCCTCTAGGTTCACACACTTAGCAGACCTTGACAGCCTAGGGGTACTAGAGGGGCTTCTCACGTTGTACGAAAACGTGGGATGGCGTGATTTTCTTGCTGTGTCGGCGGACACTTATATCCGTCCGACACTTGAGGTCCTGAGCTCGATTGACCGGACCCCTGGAGGATGCACATTCCACCTGATGGATCGAGAGTGTGAGATCACTCTCGACATGCTTCGTGCATTCTTCCAGTGGCCCGATGTCCATATCCCTGACCGTGCCTACGCTCCCACACACATCCCACCCCCGTCATTCGACACCTCCACCTTCTGGACACAGATCACGGGATCCCATCTTGGCTTTGACCCTAGTAGGGCCAAGGCCTCAGCCATCCTGCACCCCTGCCTCCGCATTGCACAGTGCCTCATGGCGACTACTTTCTTGATGAGGTACGAGCATGGGACGATGTCTACGCCTAAGCTCTACATGCTCTACGCGATGACTCACCCTAGGGTTCTGGATAGGGGTAGCGACGACCTGGTCCCCGCCGTTGAGATTGATATTGCTAGCTGGTTTTTAGACTGCATCATCATTTCGGTGGGCACTCGCTCACCTATTTGCTGCTGCGGTCTGATCACGCTTCTAGCCCTTATGACCGGCGTGGACCTCCCTGACGACTTGCGTCGAGCCTCAGGCCCTACCGCACTATCGATCGATGTTATGGCCCGGATGAAGATGCTTCGTCCACACGGCTAGCGGCACTGGGTATGGTTGCACGGTCCCTTTAGTGCCGATTACATGATCCTCCCGAGCCCCGATCGGACACATATAGGACCGGCACACGGGGACTGTCTTCCGACGATGGATCTCCTGATCCCCGCCGCCTACGTGCTAGAGGCCGAGGGAGCTGAGCAGGCACCACCTACACCCGTCGACCCTTTGATCCCTCTGCCTGAGCCTGCACTGTCTGCATCTCTCGGCACCTCTGTGCACACTTCTGTCGATGTCGGGAGTACCCTAGCTGCCTCGTCCACCACGTCCACCACGTCTACCACCACCCCCACCACTGTTGTGCCTATCTCGGTTGAGCCTATTTCCTCACTTCTTCCCGAGCGTCCACCCACCATACTAGAGAGCGGAGAGTCTTCCTTCGCTGCCGTCGTGGAGACCCTATCCAGTTTGATCTCCGCTGGGGTGTCACCTTTTGGGACCTACACTTCCTACCCAGTGGTCGACCCTTCTGTCTCCACCACATCTGTCCTTTCCGAGAGTGTCGTGACGTCTGTCCCCGCTTCTGTGTCACTGACCTCTCCTGCTTCCTCGTCGCACATTTTACCCTCCACTTCTGCTACTGCTGCTGCTGCCGCTTCAACCCATCCTGCGTCCCAGCCTCACACCGAGCCTGGACATCACTTACTGAGCACAGCACCCCTTCCACACTACCCTCTGGCCCCATCCTATATGCTTCCCACCAGAGACAGCCCCGCACATCACCTGTTCGACATGTGCGTCCCTCGGCTCCACCACCCCCTGACACTCTACTTCAGAGCCTTCGTGCTCTTGAGGGGGCTGTTAGTGGACTCTGAGGAGACTTGAGGGCTCTCTCTGCCACGGTCAGTTCCGTGCAGTCCCGCGTTGCCATGCTTCCTGATATTCTGGCTTGCCTGAATCAGATCCTGGTGCGACTGCCTCCACTACACCCACCCACCCAGCAGACACCTCGACCACCACCCCCACCCCCACCTCCACCTCCGCCACAGGATGGAGATGGTGCAGCACCACCAGCTTAGGCACACCCTTGATGCCATTGATATTTATTGTCGATTATGCTGCCCATTTTCTGCTGGTCCTGGAGTTTTTGCCCCCATCTCCTCCCCTCACTATTTTGGTCCCTGTTCTGATCACATCATTTTATATCTTTTTTGGGAGAGAGGGAGTGTATTTTTGGTGACACATATCTGCATCACTCTGATCGTTGCATGCATCACATCCGCATCATATTTTCTGTTTATTTTTCTCTTTTTTATCATGCATGCATCCTCACCCACCCCACCCATTTCACGTCTCTCAGTGTGCCACACTTTGCACATTGAGGACACTGTGCATTTAGCTTGGGGGAGTGAGTTCTCACACTTTTTGCTTTTATCGCCTTTATTTTTAGTTTTTTCACGTTTTTTCCGCTTGTGCACCCATTTTTCATCACTTTTTCATTTTCTTTACCATGCATCACGTTTTTCTTATTTTCTTTGTGTGCTGCATTGTAAATAGTTCTGTTTTCTTTTATCTTTATTTCTTTCATCTTTTGCTAGAGATGATTTTTCTGTGATGACGATGACGTGGTGTTAGCTTTTCTCAATATGCATGCTAATTTTGTCATGTCATAGCTTTTGTTTTTGATATCATATGCTATGTTCTGCTTTGCATTTAGAAATAGTAACCCACTTCTTTTTCCGTATGAAAATGGATGAAATTCTATTATTAGCTGATGTCTGATAATTCATATGTATGCTATCGTAGAAAACACACCAAGATTCACGCATTGATTGCTTATATCTGGAGTGCCGCTTTCTTTTCTCATATCACTTCTTATTGCATGATTTGTACGCTTCACTTCAGGTTGATTGAATGTTTGCTAGCATTGATAAATCTGGACTAGTTTGCTTTTTGAGATTAAACTGAGTAGATTAAATTACCCTGCTGAAGTTGTCATGCACGTCCTATAGAGTGAACCGAGAGATACACTTATTTCTTTCTCCACATATCTTGAACATTATTTCTCTATTTTAAATTCATTGGTGAATCTCCCCTTAGCAATTCTATTATTGGCATCTCCCCCGTTATTATATCCCATGCTCCAAATTCCCCAAAACCAAAAAGAAAAAATATATACTTGTATATCCTTCTCTTTTGATTTGGGATCATTTGTGTATATATGTTATGAAAAAAAAGAAAAGAAAAGAAAAAGAAAAAGATTTGAGAAAAAGAAAAGAAAAGAGAAAAGAAGTTCAAAAACGATCCCATCTCATACCCTTTCTCTCTTTCTTCCCTCTTTTTATTTTTATTTTTTATTTTTTTACTTTAGGAGCTTCAAAAGAAATGGGGAATGTAAATATTGATTTGTTTACGCCACCACGCTTAATGGATAAGCTTGGGGGAGAGGATCCAATGATGTGTGTGAGAGTGACTACTTGACGGTGCATGACAACCTAGGCTAAGTAATATTTTATACTCGGTGAGATTGTTAAAAGTTTCACGAAATCCAGAAATCTGCGCTTAGCATTCATATCATGAAAACCACACTTTTCTATTCTTACTACTCTATTGTGTGATATCTCTTATACTCCTTATAGAAAGCATTCAATTGAAAAGTGTGTGATCTACGATTTTGTATACCGCTTTAGATGCTTCAGACGATGTTAATTCTAGAAATATTCCATTTTTCATGCTATATTGATATTCTTGGGTTTTCTATTTCAAATGCACCATTATACTATGATATCGAGATAAAAGTCTTTGACATGTGTTTTATATTTGATGCGTGCTATATGAGTAAGCAAAACCCACGTCCTGAGAAAAATGATCTAGCAACTTCCTTCTTCGTTTTCTATTTTGTTTTTCATTTTTCATTTTCCATTTTTCCATTGTTTCCATTATCTTTATCCACCGGGTTCGCTTTTTACTCATCTTCCTCGAGGACGAGTAAGAGGTAAGCTTGGGGATTTTGATCACTCCATATTTTACACCTTTTTTCTGCTTGTTTGCATGCCATTTAGATCGCCCATATCGCGTTTTTCACGATTATTCGACAATATTGCGATGTTTTTCACGATTTCTTATTTTTGTCGTATTTCAGGAGATTTGGAGCGATTTGAAGTGATTCTGAGATGCACCCACTCCGGAGTGTC
Source organism: Scilla litardierei (assembly GCA_030789695.1). NCBI lineage: Eukaryota > Viridiplantae > Streptophyta > Magnoliopsida > Asparagales > Asparagaceae > Scilla > Scilla litardierei. The sequence goes on along the minus strand of JAULAV010004678.1, from coordinate 59,587 downwards.
ACCCGTGACTCTTTTGAGGGGAATTCTGCGATTGGAGAGGAGTGGAAGAAGAAAGAACGTCGTAAGAGCGACGAGGAAGCAAAAATACGAAGATTGGGCATTTTCAGCATGCCACTCGGCCGAGTGAAGGAGTCACTCGGTTGAGCATCGACAGCCCGCTCGGCCGGCCAGATCGGACACGCAACACACTCCATATCAGCGTGTACTCGGCCGAGCATCGCCAGACCACTCAGCCGAGCACGGATACACCACTCGCCCGAGTGGCATCAAGACGACGGCAACCAAAATTCCCAAGTTACTGTAATCCATCAGTCAGCCCCGAGTTCCGACTCGGCCGAGTGAAGAAATCCCATCGGTCGAGTGAAGAAAGTCACTCGGTCGAGTGACTCACGAGGAGACGACCCCCAAAAGTCCAGACTTACTGGAATCCGTCAGGGTCCGTCACTCGGCCGAGTGACATCCATCACTCGGCTGAGTGAGCCGCGCTGCCTGTAGCGTAAAGTGCGATTTTCAAGCTGCGCAGGGGCAATTTTGTCACAGTTTTTTGGGCGATTTTGGGGGGTATTTAACCCCAGTTTTTAACCTAGTTTGGAGAGCTTTTCTCATACTTTTGGCAGCCTTTTTAGATAGCTTTTTAGGGATTTAGATTAAGGCTTTTTGATAGATTAGAAAGGAGATTCTTGTTGGATGCTATTGAAACTTCATTGGTTTATCTCTCTTTCTATCAAAAATCTCATTTTTATTGATATATTGTCTATTGCAATGATTTCTATTGATATTTCTATTGAATTTCTAATGATTTGCATTATGACTAGTGAGTAGTTTTATCGTCTTAGGGCGTAGGGATGAACCCTACGAACCCTATTTCTAATTTGTGATGAATTGGTGAAATTCTTGCTAGAATTGATTAGGGTTAGTTTGGGATTGATTTAATACGAATAGCTAGGGATTCATACCGATTGGGATTTGCAAGAGATTGGATCCCAACTTGATAGGAAGCCCTAGGAATTCGAATTGGGTTACAATTGGGTTTCTCTGGAATCGGTTTGCAAGAGATTGGACCGAAACTAGGGTTTTCGATTGCAATTCTAATACCAATACCCGTTTGCAAGAGATTGGACGAGTAGGAACTATTCCAACCTAGGTCGTAGCTCGAGTTTGCACGAGAGTGGGCTCGAGATATGATTGAACGTTGATGTTGTGTTTGCACGAGAGTGGGCTCGAGATATGATTGAACGTTGATGTTGTTCTTCACGCTAGCTTGCCTAGGTTAGGGTTTGCAAGAGGTTGGACCTTACCCTAGGTTTGCTATAGACCGGCAATAGCGCGAGAGCGTGAGCTTGGTTCTACATTTAGTTGCAACTAGTTCACCTGAATTTCAAGTCTAGCAATTGTGAAACCTACGAATCATAATGACGAGATACGGTTTGTAGCGGGGATTCCCTATCCCTAGGCGTTTTTTATTAATTTGATATTTTCTTTATACAATTGAACGACTGTGACCGCTTTATTGTGAATATTTCTCGACTGTTCTTATAGCCAGGTGAATTGAAGAAGACACCGTCATTTGCACTCCTCGTGTTCGATACCCGCTCACCGCTACACCGTGCGCTTGCGGTAAGACTAGCGAGTCTCGTCCCGGGTGTGTATCCGGGGCACGATCATCTCTATTTGTGGAGTGTTGATGGTGTAAAAGTAGAGATGATCACCTTCAAGCAAAACATACACTCCTTCTATGATAGTTCAAGCCTCAGAGACATTAGCCATAACAAACTCGATGAATACTTGATCGGATGGGTCACCTGCTATAATGGTTAGCGAACCGGTAGATTGAGCCTCATCTATCATTTGTTCCAAGGCTGCTGCCAACTGCAGATCACAGAACTTCCTCACGTGCATCCTTCGTATAAACTCACGTGAGGGTTCCTTTAGCCCTCCATCGAAGCGACAAAATAGCTCTGCATCATAAAAATATGCACGAGACGGGTACCCATATAATAGGTCGTTGACCTCCCCTAATCTTGGCTTAGACTCTCTCCATCAGCTTGGGTAAAGCTAAGGACAGCGCTAAATGCTTGGTTCATTGGAGTGAACCTTCCCCACATCTTTGAATGCATAAAACCTGAACAATCACAGAAATAAACAACCTGGAAAAGGCGTCAGTGTCACAAGAGAGACAAAGATAATAATAATGTGATGGCGGGAAAAAAATCTTTTTTATTTATTTTTATAAGTTTTCAAGCGTTTTATATTTTATTCTTTTTATTTATTCGAAGTCTAGCAACCTAATTGAGATTAATAGGTAATACGGCGGAACGCCTCCCCGTCAACGGTGCCATTTTGTTGTTCTCCAAGGATGCGCACCCCCAAAAAGGCAATGCACACCCTCACCCCTAAGTGCAAGGGTGTCAGCGCAATATATTCCCGATGATTTTAGGGTCGAATCCACAGGGAGGCGTTGCTTATACTACATATCGATTCCTAGGTTGGGTTAGGTTTCAAATTTATTGCGGGGATGAATTACGAAGGAGGTCGTAATGGCGATGGAAGTGAATGGCGAGGGTGTCACGATCAGCGAAACATAACCAAAGACTCCACACAAAAGAAAACAAATGAAACAATGAGAAAATGAATGAGGGAAATATCACTAGGTGTGGGGATCCCCACTAGGACTTTTGGGGTTAGATATCAGGTTAAGGACCCTTTCGTTGAACGATGAATGAGGGTAGAAGTGTCACATCCGGAGATGGAAACAGGTACTTAACTTTCGTTGTCCTACTCATCTAACGTATCTATGTGCCCAGCCGCTTTCACTATGAACTTCACACATGGATACATGCATTACGCTCGACACTGGTTCCCATACCACAGATCTGTATCCAATCTCAGGATCCGCGGATTGGAATACTACACTATGGTTGGTTCTAGCAATCGGGCTACTCTCGTAGTCACCAACTAGTGGGTTGGAGATTAAAAGTCATCCCTAGTGCATGAGTCACTCTCATGATCATGAGCCTTAGAAAATGGTGCAAAGCCCTAATCAAATTCGTGGGGATTCTTCCTAGAACATGGAGCTACTTTCGCAATCTTCCAATTCTAGGGCCAATCCCCCAAAATCCTTGTTCAAACTACCATAGCGCAAGCCTAGATTCCTTCAACTAATGTTAACCTAACATCCAATCTCTAGGATCCTAGGGTTCAACCTAGCCCTCGCAATAGATCTACTCAATCATGGAAAAAGATATGGAAACAATAGAAAACATCACAAGCAATAAAAGAAACAGCAATAGAAGAGATTCAACAAAGGAAAATACTTAGCTTCACATAGATCCGATACAAAATCGACAAGGAGGGGGCCGATGGCATGGCCTAGCCTTCAAAAATCATCTCCAAGAACAGAAGATGGATTCACAAATGATTGCTGCACAATACATATATATATATATCCCCTAGAAAACCCTCACCCAGAAAACCAAAGCAGATTTCAACTTGCGGGTGCTGGGACTTGCACCTCTAGGCCAAGCGCGCCCTAGCACTCGACCTAGCACCTTCTTGGTGCTCCGGTTTCTTAGTCTGTGAAAAGGGGATGCTCGGTCGAGCGGGGTAGCCACTCGACCGAGCGCCCTCTGGGGGCTTCAATTCTTCGACCTGGGCAGAGGATGCCGCTTGGTCAAGCGAGCTAAGTCGCTCGGTCGAGCAAATTCAACAGAGATTTCCAAGGCAAATCTAGGGGTCGTCTGTAGAAGGCCGCTCGATCGAGCGATGTAGGTCGCTCGATCGAGCAACCTACTGCATGGAAGCTCTTCTTGGCCCTCTCTTTGCGCTTCTCTTTTATGGCATCAGCTCGGCCGAGCGGGGAAGCCACTGGGCCGAGCGACCTGGAATTCAGCCATGGTCCTCTTCTTTCTTTTCTTCCTCCTCTTTCTTTCTTCTTTGCTTTCTTTTCTTGCTCCTCTCCAACAGCATTGTAACGGCTGGTTTTGTATGATGACTATGATTTATATATATATGCGATCGTTCGTCTTCTTTCTTTACTTCCCCGCACCCACATCCTAGGATAGGACCCTTCTCGGAACTCATTAGAATCATCCCGAAGCTTCCCGTCTCATTTTGGCGACTTCCTGTGCATATTAGTCGGTTCACGTTAAGGAACCGACCGACTAGATGTCCATTTAGTCGGTCGGCAACTCCTTATGGACCGACTAGTTCTTGTCAGGCTTTTTCCCTTGAGTTACTGTTTGAGCTTAGTCGGTCTAAGTTCAACCGCCGACCGACTAGTTCTCAAACTAGTCGGTCAACACTTCTTCGCAGACCGACTAAGTACATAAATCATTTTCGCATCAGGTTACTGTTTACCCGTTAGTCGGTCAAAGAACGAAAACCGACCGACTAGTTGACGAACTAGTCGGTTAGGTATCCTTCTCAGACCGATTAACTTTCAAAAATATATTGTTGCCATTTTTCATCTTTAGTCGGTCTATGAACACTGGCCGACCGACTAGGTTGCAAACTAGTCGGTCGACGAGCCTTCACAGACCGACTAATTCTATAATTTTACAATAGCCCTGTTCACGGTTTGGGTTCTAGTCGGTCACAGTTATATGATCGACCGACCACCCTTCTCTGACCGACTAGTTGACCCCGAAACCCTAATTTCTGTGCTAGCCGCCGTTTTGTTTTCTTATTTAAACGAGGCTCTCCCTTTCATTTCTTCAGATTATTTTCAGTCTCCCTCTTCCCCAATCATACTCTCCTACCACCCACGTCCTCCCCTTGCTCATTCCTCCATCCTTACGCCTTCCATCCTCCCCAAAGCTCTTCCTCTTCTCTTTTCCCTCTTCTTTTGCCCTAGCACGGAGATCTCCTCTCAGATCCAACAGCAACAACACCGGGAGACGCTGAAATCTTCACCACCACCGACGATCAACATCTCCCGCTGCGCTACCCGCGGCCTAGGGATTTCCGGACGGCGCAAAGCTTCCACCTTTCCAGATTCGACGCCGGATCTTCGTGCAAACGTCAATTTCAGGTTAGTGCCCTAAATTCGTAGTAACCCACACCATAGGTGATCAAACCCTAATTAAAATCAGCAACCTAATACCCTAATAAGGATTAACGAATCGTGATCTGACACCGTCGCCGTGTCACGATTTACAGACACATTTCCACCAACGAGACGATTGGACGAGGCGTACCCGGGAGACGACGCGCTCGCCACCGCAGGCAAGTGTATCACTTGCGTTCTTGGTCATGTTTAGGCCCTCATCTTGTTAGGAATGTCCATTTAGAAACTTGAGAACCGGACGTGAAATGATAGCGTCCGGGACGCCCTTGTAGGCTCAGATTTGACAACGAAATCTGAGTCCAACAACAATTTCTGACATCGTAGGATTTGACATGCGTGTGCGTGAGTTGTGGACACCATAGTACAACCCCTCCCTGTTTTGTCGTGTCTTGTCCCTTTTCCGTCTGCACAGCCCGTTGGGCAATAGGGCACTCGCCAAGCCAGAGCGAGTGATCCCTTGTACTAGTTCACAGCCCGATGGGCAATTGGGCACCTGTCAAGCTAGAGCAGGTGATCCCATGTACCGTTTCACAGCTCAGGGAGCAATTGGGCACTTGTCAAGCTAGAGCAAGTGATCCCATGTCTTGTCACGATTCTTGGGGTTATGGGGTAGGGTTGAGCGTGCAAGCGGCAAGAGGGATTGATCCCCCTCGAACCGATCAGGCGTGAACCCTTTCGTGTCTTGTCTTGTCTTGTCGTGTCTGGCTTCCCGTGTTCCGTTTTGTTTTGACACCTGTAGGCTAGTCCCGTAGTCCATAGCACTCGCTGTGACTACCACTTGTCTTGTTACTTGTCTGTTGTGTTTTTCTTCTGTAGTAAGAACCTCAGCATGTTAATCAACCAGTAAAATGTTGTAAGTAATTGGTACACTTGTAGTTTGGTCTAATCTTTCCTTGTAGACCTTACCTGACATACAGTTCCTTCTTTTGGTGCTGTACGTCAGGGATTGAGCCAGAGTACGTGGAGGAGGAGACTGACTTGCCTGCCGACGTGGAGCCAGAGAGCGTTGATCCCGAGTACGACCCTGAGGAGGATCAGAGCTAGTGACTGTTGGTGCCAGATTCCAGAGGCGATATTATTCTTGTTGGGTGCGTAGCACCTTTTATGTTTCTTTGTCTAGGTTGGGTGCTTGCACCACTAGTTTTACTCTTCTGCTATTGTAGCCCTTCGGGCGTTGAGACTTGGTACTTTGATATGTTGGAATAAAATCGTGATGTTCTTTTCCTTCTTGTACTTTTATTGTTCTGTACTAACATGCAGGGACCTGTACCTTTGTCTTGGTACCACACAGACGCTTATTAGGTCAGGGCTCCTCAGCTCTGGCCTAAGCGGGCCGCGTCACGCTTCGCCTCCGCCGTTTTGGGAAGCGGGGCGTGACAGGTTTTAGTGGTGGCCCATGCAGGTCCACGTCCCATCTTTCTGCAAGTACAGAACAGTAAGAGTAAGGACATTCACTTTTGATATTCAAACATTGTACGAGTCTAACCTTCGTCTTTCTGCCAATAGGATGGCCGGACGACGCGTTACCCGATCGGGAAACTTGGGCGACGGAATTGCAGAAGATCAGGGCGGAGAGTTCCGTCAGTTTCTGGGTGTGATGAGGGAGATGCTGGATGTACAGCATCAGCTGGTTCAGCAGTCCCAGCGTGCTGCCCAGGCTCCACCTGTTGCACCACCTCCACCCCCGCCCGCTCCGCGAGCTGCTCCAGGAGTGAAGCAGTTCAATGAGCTGCAGCCGAAAACTTTCTCTGGGATGGAAGGACCTCTGGGTGCCGATGAGTGGATCCAGAGCACTGAGGAGAAGTTGGTTGCTGCAAAGATTCCAGATGAGACTCGTGTGGAGATCGCGAAGATGCAGCTGACTGAGATTGCCCGAAACTGGTGGCGTATTGAGGAGAGGCGTCTGCAGAAGCCTGTAGAGTGGAAGACATTTCGCCACATGTTCAAGGAGAAGTACTTCACCAAGGCGGCTAGGAGAGAACTGATGGGTAGATTTGTGGATCTGAAGCAGAAAGGCATGACGATCGATGAGTACGAGGCTGAATTTGAGTTGCTGAGCCGATTTGCCCCGCACATGGTAAAGAAGGAGGAGAACCGAGCTGAGCGGTTCCGTCAGGGACTGCGTCCGAAGATTCAGGCTTCGATGTCTTCGGCGAGTTTCTCGACTATGAGAGAGGTGCTTGATGCTACGAAGAATCATGAGGTTATAGCACTCCTGCCTGACACTCCTGAGGACAGAGGAAAGCGCCCTATGGATCAGTACCGGCCACCTGCCAGGCCGATTATGAGGCCAGTCCAGACTGTGCCATTCAAGCGACCTGGAGCACCAGTGCAGCAGCAGAGCAAGGGTCCCTGCCATTTCTGCGGCAAGCCCGGACATGTTCAGACCAACTGTCGGAGGAAACTGGGATTGTGTCTACTTTGTGGAGACGCTTCGCATGCTGCGAAGGACTGTCCTAGAGCCCGCACTGCTGTTATTGGAGCGCCAGCCCCGTTGCAGATGAGGGCACCTGCTCCGGTTCAGAGGGGACCTGCCATTCGTGGACCACCCTTGGTGCCACAGAAGCAGCTTTACCAGCGGGCAGTGCAGCCCCCGAGGCCGGCCTATACCATGACCGCTGTGGAAACCGAGGAGCTAGATGGAGTGATTGCAGGTAACATCTTGACCTGGCCTTTTCATTTCTTAAATATTGTATTGATAGTTTAGTTAGTGTTGTCTGTTCGTTTGATTGTTAGAGTAGCGTTTGACCTTAGATCCTTGATTTCTTAGGCACCATTCTTGTGTCCTCTCACCCCGCTTTGGCTTTGTTTGACTCCGGAGCATCTATGTGCATCTTATCCCGGAAGTTTGTAACAAGGCACTTTATTCCTACCCATGCGCTCCCTAAGTGTTGGGACATCACTACTGGGAACGGAGTAGTGACGGTAAATTTGGGATGTCGGTCGATTCCCTTAGTGGTTAGTGGACATGAGCTATATGCAGATTTCATCGTCCACGATCTGCCGCATTTCGATGTCGTCCTTGGCATCGATTGGCTGGGAGATTTCCACGCTTCGATCGATTGTCACAGCAAAAGGGTGGTTTTCCGGATTCCAGATCATCCGGAGTTCGAGTTCCGAAGCCGTGATGAGTCGCTTGGGCCCATCAGATTTCGGGCCAAGCCGGAGGTGCCGGTGATGGCAGCGTTGCAAATGGAGATGGAGATTGACCGTCCAGCGGTTGTCAGAGACTTTGACGACGTCTTTCCGGAGGATATCTCGGGTCTGCCACCCGACAGAGCCTTGGAGTTCGGTATCGATCTAATGCCGGGTGCGTAGCCGATATCGAAGGCGCCGTATCGGATGGCTCCCGCCGAGCTTGAGGAGCTGCGGAAGCAATTGGATGAGTTGTTGCAGAAGGGTTTCATCCACCCTAGTGTGTCACCGTGGGGTGCACCTGTTCTGCTTGTGAAGAAGAAGGATGGGTCCCGCAGGATGTGCGTGGACTATCGAGGATTGAATGCTGTCACCGTGAAGAATAAGTATCCGCTGCCGCGCATCGACGATATATTTGATCAGTTGGGAGGTTCGAGAGTCTTCTCGAAGTTGGACTTGAGGAGCGGATACCATCAGTTAAAAGTTAAGAAGGATGACGCCCCGAAGACAGCCTTCCGGACGAAGTACGGGCACTATGAGTTTGTGGTAATGCCATTCGGCGTGACCAATGCTCCAGCTGTGTTCATGAATCTTATGAACTTAATTTTCTACGACTTCCTGGATAAGTTTGTCGTTATTTTCATTGACGACATACTTATTTACTCGAAGTCTGAGGAGGAGCACAGCTGTCATCTGAGGACAGTACTGGAGACGCTGAGGCGACACAAATTGTATGCCAAGTATAGCAAGTGCGAGTTCTGGCTAGACAGAGTCGCGTTCCTGGGACACGTGGTGTCTGGCGATGGCATATCTGTGGATCCGGAGAAGGTCAGAGCAATCAGAGATTGGCCGACGCCGCGGTCAGCATCCGACATCAGGAGTTTTCTTGGTCTAGCAGGCTATTATCGGCGGTTCATCAAAGATTTCTCGAGGATTGCGGAGCCGATGACGAAGCTGACAAGGAAGGATGAGGAGTTTCTGTGGTCTGATGCTTGTGAGGAGGCTTTTAGTATCTTGAAGGCAAGGTTGACCACGGCACCAGTGTTGACGGTACCAGATCGGAGCGGAGGCTTTGAAGTTTATTGTGATGCGTCGGGGAAGGGCCTGGGATGCGTTCTGCATCAGCATGGCCATGTGGTCGCGTATGCTTCTCGTCAATTGAGGATTCACGAGAAGAATTACCCGACGCATGATCTGGAGTTGGCAGCAGTGATATTTGCGCTGAAGATTTGGAGGCATTTCTTGTTGGGTGAACGTGTAAAGATTTTTACAGACCATAAGAGCTTGAAGTACATATTCACCCAGAAGGAGCTCAACATGCGTCAGAGACGATGGTTGGAGCTCATGGCTGACTACGAGATAGATTTGCAGTATCATCCGGGAAAGGTGAACGTTGTGCCGGACGCTTTGAGTAGACTTCCTACGGCCATGGTGTATACTGCCGACTGGAGGAATCAGCAGGAACTGAAGGAGATGGATTTGGAGGTTGTCCTACCTGGTGTGATTCACACTTTCATGAATTTGCAGATTCAGTCCACGATTGTGGACCGGATCAAGGCAGCACAGGCAGGAGATCCGAAGTTGCAGAGGATCAGGAGGCAGGTCGAGGCTGGACTGCGTGCGGAGTTCGTGATTCATGAGGATGGATCGCTGCGGTACGGCAGCAGACTCTGCGTACCTGCAGGAGATGTTCGCGAGGAGCTTTTGAGTGAGGCTCATAGCTCGCCTTATTCTATACATCCTGGTGGCACCAAGATGTATATGGATCTCCGACAAAATTACTGGTGGATTGGCATGAAGAGAAGTGTGGCACGGAGCGTCGCCAAGTGTTTGGTATGCCAGCAGGTGAAGGCCGAGCATCATCGTACTGCTGGGTTGCTGCAACCGCTTCCTATTCCGGAGTGGAAGTGGCAACATATTACGATGGACTTCGTGACTGGTTTACCTCGGACCCCGAAACAGAACGACGCAGTCTGGGTGATCGTAGATCGGTTGACTAAGTCTGCGCATTTCATTCCTTTCCGAGTAGGCCAGTCTACGGAAGCTTTGGCGAGGAAGTATCTAGAGGTAAAATTTCTTCTTTTACTTCTTTGATTTTCCTTCTTGAATAGTTGTGACGTAGGCCGTGTGCGTGCAGGAGATCGTACGCTTACACGGGGTCCCCGTGAGCATCGTGTCTGACAGGGATACGAGGTTCACGTCTCAGTTCTGGAGAAGTCTGCAGGAGCATTTGGGTACGAGTCTGAGTTTCAGCACGGCGTACCACCCGCAGACCGACGGCCAGTCCGAGAGGACTATCCAGATTCTGGAGGATATGCTGCGAGCTTGCACACTCGACTGGAAGGGATCTTGGGAGGACCATCTCCATTTGGTGGAGTTTTCTTATAACAACAGCTACCAGGCGAGCATTGGCATGGCGCCGTTTGCTGCCTTATATGGGAGAAAATGTCGATCTCCGCTGAGCTGGGATGACGTTGGAGATCGGGAGCTGTTGGGTCCAGAGATGATTGTTGAAGCTGTGGATGTAGTGAGAGACATCAGGGAGAAACTCAGAGTTGCGCAGGATCGTTTTAAGCATTGGACGGATGCCAAGAGGAGACCGTTGGAGTTTCAGCCTGGAGATCACGTTTTCTTGAAGATTTCTCCGAACCGCGGAGTTATTCGTTTCGGGAAGAAAGGGAAGCTGAGCCCGAGGTTTATTGGGCCTTTTGATGTGCTGGAACGTGTGGGAGCGGTGGCCTACCGCCTTGCTCTGCCACCATCTTTGGTGGGTGTTCACGACGTTTTCCACGTATCCCAGTTACGTCGGTACGTCAGTGATCCGTCGCACACGGTGGATTTCTCGGAGATCACGGTCCGTCCGGACCTGACCTATGACCAGCAACCCGTGCAGATTTTGGACCGTCGGCAGAAGCAGCTGAGGAATAAGGTAGTCGACCTGGTGAGAGTGATGTGGCATCACGGATCGCCTGGAGAGTCCACGTGGGAAAGAGAGGATGAGATGAGAGAGCGTTACCCTCACCTATTCTGAGAGAAATTCCGAGGGCGGAATTTTCTTAAGGTGGGTAGGATGTAACGGCTGGTTTTGTATGATGACTATGATTTATATATATATGCGATCGTTCGTCTTCTTTCTTTACTTCCCCGCACCCACATCCTAGGATAGGACCCTTCTCGGAACTCATTAGAATCATCCCGAAGCTTCCCGTCTCATTTTGGCGACTTCCTATGCATATTAGTCGGTTCACGTTAAGGAACCGACCGACTAGATGTCCATTTAGTCGGTCGGCAACTCCTTATGGACCGACTAGTTCTTGTCAGGCTTTTTCCCTTGAGTTACTGTTTGAGCTTAGTCGGTCTAAGTTCAACCGCCGACCGACTAGTTCTCAAACTAGTCGGTCAACACTTCTTCGCAGACCGACTAAGTACATAAATCATTTTCGCATCAGGTTACTGTTTACCCGTTAGTCGGTCAAAGAACGAAAACCGACCGACTAGTTGACGAACTAGTCGGTTAGGTATCCTTCTCAGACCGATTAACTTTCAAAAATATATTGTTGCCATTTTTCATCTTTAGTCGGTCTATGAACACTGGCCGACCGACTAGGTTGCAAACTAGTCGGTCGACGAGCCTTCACAGACCGACTAATTCTATAATTTTACAATAGCCCTGTTCACGGTTTGGGTTCTAGTCGGTCACAGTTATATGATCGACCGACTAGTTCCCAAACTAGTCGGTCGACCACCCTTCTCTGACCGACTAGTTGACCCCGAAACCCTAATTTCTGTGCTAGCCGCCGTTTTGTTTTCTTATTTAAACGAGGCTCTCCCTTTCATTTCTTCAGATTATTTTCAGTCTCCCTCTTCCCCAATCATACTCTCCTACCACCCACGTCCTCCCCTTGCTCATTCCTCCATCCTTACGCCTTCCATCCTCCCCAAAGCTCTTCCTCTTCTCTTTTCCCTCTTCTTTTGCCCTAGCACGGAGATCTCGTCTCAGATCCAACAGCAACAACCCCGGGAGACGCTGAAATCTTCACCACCACCGACGATCAACATCTCCCGCTGCGCTACCCGCGGCCTAGGGATTTCCGGACGGCGCAAAGCTTCCACCTTTCCAGATTCGACGCCGGATCTTCGTGCAAACGTCAATTTCAGGTTAGTGCCTTAAATTCATAGTACCCTAATAAGGATTAACGAATCGTGATCTGACACCGTCGCCGTGTCACGATTTACAGACACATTTCCACCAACGAGACGATTGGACGAGGCGTACCCGGGAGACGACGCGCTCGCCACCGCAGGCAAGTGTATCACTTGCGTTCTTGGTCATGTTTAGGCCTTCATCTTTTTAGGAATGTCCATTTAGAAACTTGAGAACCGGACGTGAAATGATAGCGTCCGGGACGCCCTTGTAGGCTCAGATTTGACAACGAAATCTGAGTCCAACAACAATTTCTGACATCGTAGGATTTGACATGCGTGTGCGTGAGTTGTGGACACCATAGTACAACCCCTCCCTGTTTTGTCGTGTCTTGTCCCTTTTCCGTCTGCACAGCCCGTTGGGCAATAGGGCACTCGCCAAGCCAGAGCGAGTGATCCCTTGTACTAGTTCACAGCCCGATGGGCAATTGGGCACCTGTCAAGCTAGAGCAGGTGATCCCATGTACCGTTTCACAGCTCAGGGAGCAATTGGGCACTTGTCAAGCTAGAGCAAGTGATCCCATGTCTTGTCACGATTCTTGGGGTTATGGGGTAGGGTTGAGCGTGCAAGCGGCAAGAGGGATTGATCCCCCTCGAACCGATCAGGCGTGAACCCTTTCGTGTCTTGTCTTGTCTTGTCGTGTCTGGCTTCCCGTGTTCCGTTTTGTTTTGACACCTGTAGGCTAGTCCCGTAGTCCATAGCACTCGTTGTGACTACCACTTGTCTTGTTACTTGTCTGTTGTGTTTTTCTTCTGTAGTAAGAACCTCAGCATGTTAATCAACCAGTAAAATGTTGTAAGTAATTGGTACACTTGTAGTTTGGTCTAATCTTTCCTTGTAGACCTTACCTGACGTACAGTTCCTTCTTTTGGTGCTGTACGTCAGGGATTGAGCCAGAGTACGTGGAGGAGGAGACTGACTTGCCTGCCGACGTGGAGCCAGAGAGCGTTGATCCCGAGTACGACCCTGAGGAGGATCAGAGCTAGTGACTGTTGGTGCCAGATTCCAGAGGCGATATTATTCTTGTTGGGTGCGTAGCACCTTTTATGTTTCTTTGTCTAGGTTGGGTGCTTGCACCACTAGTTTTACTCTTCTGCTATTGTAGCCCTTCGGGCGTTGAGACTTGGTACTTTGATATGTTGGAATAAAATCGTGATGTTCTTTTCCTTCTTGTACTTTTATTGTTCTGTACTAACATGCAGGGACCTGTACCTTTGTCTTGGTACCACACAGACGCTTATTGGGTCAAGGCTCCTCAGCTCTGGCCTAAGCGGGCCGCGTCACGCTTCGCCTCCGCCGTTTTGGGAAGCGGGGCGTGACAAGCATGAACTCCTCAAATACAATGTTGTTGATGCTCCGGCATCAACGATTGTATCCTTCTCTCCAATATTCTCTGAATTGCTCGTTATTCCCTGAAATGCAACTAAATGCTCTCGAAGTCAGATAGTTCCAAGCATCAACATAAAAGCGTATAAAATTGGGTTTTAAGCAATCAATTTGACGTGCAAACATATAGATAAAATGTGGAATATTATGACACATCAGTGGTCAGGGACTGGATGTAGGCCGATGTTGGGCCAAACTAGGATAAAATTCTCTGTGTCTATGCTGTGATATATCTCTCTCTGAATTATTATTTATCTCTTGAATCTTTTTATTTCCGATGCATCTTATATTCAAGCATATTATATTGTTGTTTAAGTACAAATTGAGGGAACTCGATTTGAGACTTAGGCAACTTATTGAAGGACTTTTATTCACAAAAAAGTTCATATTATTTGACAACCCTATTCAACACCCCCTTTTAGTATTGTCTGTCATCCACATGATCTCACAAATTCTTACCAAATAGCTTACTGTTATTTCGAACAAGATATTTGTACATATACATAGAGATAAATTGCCTTGATGGCATACACATCTCCCAACATCTTCCACTTGCACTCAGGCCCATTTATCCCGGTATCTCATACCGCATTTACACATAAGTCTCTCCAAACTTCATATACCCCAGTGGTGGGTTGGAGGTATGGAGTCTTGCTCGACATCATTCTCCTGCTTCTTAAAGTTACGGGTGGCATGCTCCTCTCCATTTAATAGAATCTTACGCAGGTGTTCAACATGATATACATGTATTTTTCGCGGTTCCCACAGACGATGCCCAATGATATTGTAGTGCACAAGTGTATCCAAACAACCCTTTTGCACAATGTATTAATGCATCCTTTCCACCTATCATATGTGTAAGTATGTCTGGAACTTCCCTCTACATGTCTCGTGTGTTAATGGATTTAAATACTGTTTTCCACCTATATTAGGTCCTCATGCTGATCAGCATGCAATATAACATATAAGAGCGTTAGCGAGTCGAACCTGTGTATGGGCTTCAGCTTCAGCCTCTTCGACGCTTAAGTTAGGGACTGAAAGATGAAATATAATATATATGAAATTAAGTGCGAGTATGAACCCACATTCTCCCTAATGGGAGGCTATATATCGAGTTTATATAGGGGCATTATGGTAATTCAACCTTTGAGAGTGGGTCTGCTTTAGCTTTTAAGCATGTGGGCCTTTATCAATAATGAGCTCTGGGTCGCCTTATTTGGTGGTATATCACCGGCTTCGATTAAAAGTTCTGAATTTTTTGGAGGAGAAATCCTAAAGTAAATTTTTGGAAATAGTTTTGAATGTGTTTGAAATTTTTTTGGTGAAGGAAAGAATTTGAATGGGTTTGAAATTTGAAGGGGGTCAAAGATTTTAAATTGATTTGAAATTTATAATAGATATATTTTGAATGTCGCATGTGTTACGTGCACATATTACATGTTATGAGTACTATTTTTATATTATAATATGTATCACATCTTTCAAAACACAAATGCTGCAACCCATAACTTGGTTTCCTCTAGCCCACGTAAGGTGCACGGGCAATAAGGGTTAAAATGGGCTGAGGCCGGCCCGAGGGCCCATTCGATCTTGGCCTTAAAAAGCACCCATGGACCCGACCGTTAGAAAAACAAGACTAGGATTAAGTCTTTCATTACGGCTTGAATTTTTTTCAAGGCGGGGCTGGGGTCGACATCAGGCCTAGCCCGGCCCTGACCATAGCCCTGGCTCTGGCCCTAACCACATCAATATAATTTTAAAAAACATATAATTCCAATGCCTATTAAAAAGTCTGGCTCAACTCATACGAAATCAAAAAAGTGCCCCATGTAATTTTACCCCTTCATTCTCTTTCTCACTTTCTAATCAAAACCCAATAATTCATTTCCCAAAAAAATCCAATTTTATTTTCTCTATCTTTCTAGTTTCTTCCTTCCGAAAAAATCCAAACGCAATCCTAACATAATCCAAACGCAACCTTAAGATGGTAGCTCATCTCTCTTTCGGATTGTATTTTTGATTGTTTCTAAATTAAGATACGATGTACTCATATTTGTTCCAAATAATTTTAACTTGGTTTTTTTATCAAATCAGTAATTCTTGCTTAAATTCTTCAACTCTGAATCTTGTTTATTCAGTTCTTCCTCTTCCATTTGCTGGCATGCGATTAAGTTGTCAAATCTAAACAAGTAGTAAGATATGAATTGTAAAAATATAATAGTGTACTCTTCCATAAAGATATCACTTGCATATCTTTTGACGGTACTCGTAAGAACCTAACAAAAAAGAAACTTATGAAATTGATGAACATTAGTACTATAACTAATGGCTATATGTGTGTTGGTACCCTTAATTATTTGTTTGATATGTTATTGTTAATAATCATGGATTAGAATTACAATTGAAACAAGTAAAGGGCCCAACCCAAAAGCCCAAGGGCCAACCCAAAAGCCCGTAGGGTATGGTAAAGACTGTCATTTAAAAGGTCCAAGGCTAATGCTAGGGTCAAATTTTAGACCTGAAGTATATTGGGGCTGAGGTTGAGACCTTGCCCCGCCTGGTCCAACCCGACCCATTTTCATCCATAATGAGCCATGATGGCATAAGCATTTAATGAAATGAAACCAAGGTTGCGGTCATTTCTCCTAAAAAAATATAATAAGACTATCTGAAAAAATGTATAGCACTGTTAGCATAATACATAACCTAATTATCAATCAATATTGATCAGATTATTATTATTTTTATTTATCTATTTAATTACATTTCATAAGGATGGTTTCCTCAGTCTACATTTATAGCATTTTAAATTTTAAGAAACCAACTTTTGTTGGAAAACAAGAGATTGAGTAACCATGGCACAAAGCCAAGGTTCTCTATTTATTCATAATAGTAGAATGCCAAGGGACATGGGATACCAAAGTTTCCAATTAGTAAGCTTGATGGGGAGTAATGGGGGATAAAGATGAGGTGGGGCCAAAGGCCTCCCTCATTCATAACACCCCCCTTATCCATCATTACTTTGGTCTTAGCGTATAATGCTAAGGGGGTGGATACTTCTGGATCCAGAGTAATCGTGTTTGCCTCGTTAAAACCTTAGTTATGGAAAACCCAGTGGGAAAAACCAAAAGCTTAAGGAAAAAGAGTGCAAACCACAGGTTACTCCCCCTGATCCATACAAGCCTTATGCTTGTATGTCTTTCAGCTTTCATTAGAGGTGGACACTTCAGGGTCCAGAGTTAAATGAGGTTACCTCATTAAAACCTTTGGTTATGGAGAACCCATAGCTAAGGAAAAAGAGTACAACTCTATTATCAACTCCCCCTGATCTGTACAAGCTTCAGGCTTGCAGATCTCCTATGTATCTATACAATCATTTCATATTCGTCTATACATCCATCATGTTCTGCAAGCAAATACAATCATCACTCATCTATACAAGTTTCACTCATATCTAGCGGCTACTGGAAAACAATGGGGCTCAGGAGTGATACGCTTTTCGAAGTTTGGTACATGAATCCACGTATGTATTCTTTTATTCAGTCTTCACTGTGTCTGCAAGGTACTGCTAGACCTTGCTGAGCATATTCTAGACTTGATTCTTGGATGATGAGCTTCTCAGAAGATGTAGACTTTGGAGGATGATGTGAAGATCTTTAGGAGGTGGCCGGTCATTTGTGCTTAGTCATCGCGATGATCAGTAAACCTGCATATTCGATATATATTCCTTGACCCTTGGAAGTTGCGCAAAAGCAGCTTATCCTTAGTCCAGTGGTGCTCTCCAAGGCAGCACTGTACCTGGCTAACATCTTTACTGCAGACGGTCTAATAGAGACACGTGCAGTTGGCCAGATAAAGGAGTGTAACTAGTACACTAGAGCTAGGCTCTTCAGAAACTAGGATGTCCTCCCCCTCTTACAGCGACTGAAGGCGTCATAAATAAGCCTCTAATTTTAATAGATTGCAATTGGACATCTTTCTTCATAAACTTCTGGTGTATGAAGAATATGACAGGATTCCACCATGAAAGTGTTTTAATCTGTAAGCCGAGAAAATACCTTGTTCTACCTAGGTATTTCATTTCGAAGGAACACTAAAGGCTATCAGATTTCTTAATGGTCTCTGCATGAGATCCTATTAAATTTAAGTCGTCTACATATACGGCGACTATTACAAACCATGTCCCCGTTCTTTTGATAAAGATACATGGGCAGACTTCGTTATTAGTGAATCCTTGTTCAGCAAGGAAATTATCAAGTGTTGGGACTACTGGTCCAAAGACTTTGCTTTTTCAAGAGTGAGTCCAGCTCTACTCTTATTGCCTCGTCCCACTTTGGCCAATCTATGCGTTTACGCTATATAAAAGTGGGTTGAACGTCATCGTCGTATTCAGTGACGTGAACGACAATAGCGAAAGAAAAATCATCGTCGTCGGCTGTGCTATATTTGTCCAGTACCTCTCCAGTACGTACGTAATATAATGATGTTTCTCCTATTATTTCCTCTACAGGGGAAATCAGAGGGGAGAGATCACTGGTCTGAGCTCAGTATCCTGTGGAGGCATCATTTTAATATCTACATGAATCTTCCTCTTTGAACTTTTCTTTTGAACCTGGCGGTTGTCCTCTTTTCAATTGAGGTACAATCAATTCTGCTGCCGGTGGATTGCATCCATCTTTGGGGATGTCAATCCTAGCTGGCGTGTTGGCAGCAGAGACGTGTGAACAAACAATCTTATGGTTGTCAGTGAATTTATCCGGCAATTGATGTACTTTAGTCTGAATGTGAAGGATCTTCTGGATCTCATTTTCACACAGAAATAGTATGCTGTTAATAACGAGATTAGGACTTTTGTGTCACATGATATGGTCTCAGAAGCTTCGGCTTTTTAAGACTATTTGCCTATTATAATGAGAGTTTGCTCATCAAATTCACAGTTATCAAGATGCGGTGCTATGTGGACATGTATTAGCACATCCAAACACTCTCAAATGAGATATGTTTGATGGTGAACCATAAGCAAGCGGCCTCAGCAATAAGATATGGCCACAAGAGGGCCGTATCGTGATAAGCGATGAGGAATGTAGTATGGCATATTCCGAAAAATCCACAGGCAACTGGGATTTAACAATGGACATGAGATCCATTGGAGTCTCTTTATCAGAGACTCTGATAACCCATTCTGAGTATGAACATGTTACAGAATGTTCAATTTCAATGCCAGTTGCTTGGCAGTAGTCTTGAAAGACATGTGTAGTGAATTCACCCATATTATCAGCTTGTGAGAAAGCTAGGTTGCGGGTGAACAAAAAGGCACACATAAGACCATCTAGTAGATGCATCTATCAGTACAAAGAAGTACTGAAATGGGCCACTTACAGGGTGAATATGCCAGCAAAGGTCACCATGAATTCTCTCAATGAAGAAAGGAGACTCTAATCCCACTTTCAGTGGGGAAGGTCTCTCTATAAGTTTTCCCTTATGACAAAGAGGGACAAGTAAACTCAACCTTTTGAAGAATCTTCAGGTTCTCCAAGGGAGGTATTCATTTGATGATGCATCCATCATCACTGATCCAGGATGACCAAGTCTATTGTGCCAGAGTTGAAAACTCTGGCAATGAAAGGCACTTCTGGTGCTCAGTCAAGTTGGCTTTTTATAGGATGAATATCTGTAATGATAGGGACCCGATGGGGGTCCAACGAATCGTTTGTAGATGGTCTTCAGGCCATCCGTTTTGACGAGTTATATACGAATATTCACTATTATTATCCATAGTTTCCAAGGTATGTTCGTTTTAAACGAATTACCTTGAAACTTGGGAGATTCATATATGATTAAGGAGAGAAATTTGCATCTTATAGTCTCGTTGTATGTGGGAGAAATTTTAATGCTTCACTAGTACATCTAAGCATTGTCCATAATATATCACATTTCATCTATATATAAGAATGAATAGAAAAGCTAAATATGCATTCATAAAGTTCGAAAAAGAAAATACAGAAGAAGGAAACTAGTATTTAAAATGCAAAGATAAAAAAGCAAACTAAGATAAGGCTCAATCGAGCAGATCATCATTCTCGAAGTCTTGTGCAGTGAACTTGGTCAGAGCTTGAATATCTACCAGGTTTGTTTCAGGGGAGGAGGCTTCAGGCTCGCCTGATATAAGTCCTGGAGGTGGCGAGGAATGCGACAGTTTCTAGACCAATGTCCAGTCATGCCACATCTATGGTATTTGTCCTCGCAGTTCTTATTTGGAATTTGCACTGGATCAGTGCTCTTACGCTTCCATGAGAAGTTTTTCTTCCCCTTGTTGTTGTTATTGTTCAGGGGTGGTGCTCTTGCTGGCTTCACTTCAAATTTCCCTTTGTTATTTCTAGCCTTCTTCTTGTTTTTCCACTTCTGGAGAGAAACATGGTGGGCTTCAAGGAGAGGGCAGTACCAGCAGGGCACAGATTATGAGTGGCAAGGAGTAAGTCTCTATTCTGCTCTACCCTAAGAAGGCAAGAGAGCAAATCAAAGAACTTCGTGAAGTTGCGTTCACGGTACTGTTGCATGAGGATGGCATCTTTCTCGTGGAACGAGGTAAATGTCTTTTCCAACAGGCGGTGCTCCGAGACTTCTTCACCACACAACTTCAGGCGTGAGGTGATATTATGAAGTGCTGAGTTGTACTTAGCAAAGGACTTATAGTCCTGAAGACGGAGATTTTCCCACTCATAACTGGCACGTGATAGTATGACATCAATTTGATGACTATAACGTGCCTCAAGCATTGTCCACAACTCAAGAGGGTCTTCTACCGTTAAGTATTCGGCCTTTAAGGTCCGATCTATGTGTCTCCTGATATAGATAATGGCTTTCACCTTATCCATGTCGGAGACTACGGTAGTAGAACTGCTAGATGGCTATGTCGCTTCAGGGGCATTGTAACGCCCCGCTTCCCAAGAGACACCGGAAGCGAGAACGTTACGCGGTCCGCTTGGACTGGAGCGATGAAGCTCGAGTCCAATAAGCGTCTGTGATAAAAACACAGGGAGGTCCTTGCATTTGCATTTCATAATAATAAGAATACATTCAAAAGATAAAAGCCACATCAAAAAATATTAAGTCCATACACGAAACTAGACGACAAGCCACAGCTGGGCTAAAGTACAATGAAGGAACGTACACAAGCAAAAGTACTGAAATTAAACTAATGAAAACAACAACGGATAGGTCTAGTCCTCCGTAGGGAAAGACTCGGTGTCAACGGCGAACTCCTGGCTCACTAAGTCAGGCGTCTCGAAAGGATCTTCCTAACACTCAAACTCGGGATCTGACATACATCCAAAAAGACATGAATGTATGTCAGCAAGGTCTGCAAGTAGAGGTCAGAAACCAAGGCAAAGTGTGTATATAATATGAATTAAGAAGTGACAATTATTAGCATACAAGGTGTCCACAACAACATTTTACGAGATAACAATTTAAAAACGAAGTAAAATTAAACATTCCTAGCATGGCAGTTCTAAGAAGGTTGAAGTAAAGTAATGACATTTATTTTAACATTGTTAGCATGGCAATATGTAATTTCATGTCTGTGTCTTCTATTCACTCCTAGGGTTCCCGCCTTTAAGACGTGATGAGTAAGTCATTCTTCTCACGGGGGTATAATCGTGATCGATACTAACCCGCCGTATAGATAGTGTTCTTGAAGACATGACCCCTACATATGCTTAGTGGCCGTTCAACCCTAACCACACCCAAAAAAATTTCGGAACACGAGCCGGCCTAGTCGACTCACACGACATCACGATTTCACGATTCCGCCTTCAAGGCGCACGATTTCACGATGTCACACTTGTTAAACACTCAAAGACATGCGGTAATTTAACGTTATCAGCATTAAGTTGTTTGTACAACATTTTTCATAAGCAGGAATGGCTTGAACAATATTTACAACAATTTTAAAATAACGTTGACATGAGTTTTCATTGAATCTGCTACAGAAAATAATTTTCTTCGCTAATGATTAAAATTAAAATATATTGAATTATATGTCGTTGGGTCACAAATTTAGTCCAGAATGTCATGGCATCGTTTTCATGCGTCATTTCACGTATGGTTTTCAAGTTATACAGCATAAGGTAAAAGTGACGTATTAAGCATCAAACTTCAAAAATTCATAACTAATTGCACACTTGCCTAATTTTGGCGTTCTTGGTGTCGTCGGAATCGTCTCGATGGGTACTACGCTACGGTGATAACAGTTTGCTAGTTTGATAAAACACAAATTCAGATAAGACTGTTTTCGACAGATTAGATATCAAAACAACTCATACAACGTCTAGCGATTCGTTTTTATTAGGTTCTATGTCCTATGGTGTGGGTTATAGGTTATAGGTAGGAGTACTGACCATTACGCAGTGAATGGGGGCAGCGACAGCAACGCGACTCCAAAACAGCATCGTTGAGCGTCGGGGATCCGCCGTCAACACACGAAGAGGCGGCAACGGCTGTTCTGAGCGCTTGAGGGATAGTCGGTGGCGGCGGTAGCAGTGCAGCAGTATGGCAGCACGGCAACAACTCCTCGTGGGGTTTCGAATGATGGCAGGGCTGTTACGGCGACCGAGCGGCAAGAGACGGCAGCACGGAGGAGTAGCGGCCTGTCAGCGAGGCCTGGGGAGGCCGCGGACTATCGGGTCACTGGGCGCTGGTCGAAGGAGCTCCTGGGCATGCGAGGATGAGGGTCTGAGGTGCTGCTGCTCTCGTGAGTGACAGGGAGGAGGAGAAGAATGCGGGTCCGAGGGTTACTGGCGGTGATGGGGCCGCGCGACGTTTGGATCTCGGAGAGGAGGAGCCGCGGGCTTATGTGCGTGGATGAAGAGAAGGCTGTGGGTCTGAAGCTGGGCGAGGGGGCCGTCGCGTGGGAGAGATGAAGTCGGGAGGCGTCGATCTATTTGTTGCGTGGATGAAAGGTACGGGGCGGTAGCTTGCGGGCTTGGAGAGGAGGAATGGTAGAGGAGGAGGGTTATGTCTCGATTGGGGGGTTTTTTTAGGGAGAAGAAGAAGAAGAACGTATTGCTCTTAGGGTGTTGCGCCTGGGAGAGAAGAGAAGAGGGAGGTTGGGTTCTTTGGGTTTCGTGTGGCTAAGGGAAGGAAAAGAGTAGGGTTAGAGGGTAGCTTAGGGTTCTAGCATGAAAGCCCAGGTTGCAGCTTTTGCTAGATGTTTTCTCTGTTTTTTTTTGAAGGGAAGGCTGATGTACCTTGGTTATTTGTTGGGTTGAACTTCAACCGTTGAAGTGGATAATGTGGGGAGAGAGAGGAGATCATGTGGGGAGAGATCATGGGGATTTGGGGTTGTTAGTGGTTTAGTTGTTATTTTTATTTGATTTGAGGTTGAAAGCTTCAACGTTTGAATAATAAGGTTGCGGGTTTAAAATTTGATTTAGTGGTTTTTTTTGTAATATATAAGGTTGCCTTCTGTACATTTCAAATGAAATGAATTGTCTGTTAATGTACATATATATAATATATACATAGTAAGCTAATAATAATATCAGATTATAACGTATTGTACCCTGACATCCAAAAATCAAAAAGAACATTCCAGGGCGGTCGCGCCTTCGCGAGAG
Organism: Scilla litardierei; assembly: GCA_030789695.1. Classification (NCBI taxonomy): domain Eukaryota; kingdom Viridiplantae; phylum Streptophyta; class Magnoliopsida; order Asparagales; family Asparagaceae; genus Scilla; species Scilla litardierei. The sequence continues at coordinate 36,180 of JAULAV010004678.1, read as the reverse complement.
TCGTGAAAATGAGTTTCGGTCACGGTCCGGGTTATTGATAATAACAATGGAACCCAAACACGAATATATGCATACGAAACAACACACACCCAAATATACGTACGACTGGAAAGTGGTCGTTACATCCTACCCACCTTAAGAAAAAATTTTGTCCTCGGAATTTCCTAGAATTTTGAGTACCTTAGATAGATACCTATAAAACTTATACATCTCGTCGTATTTCTACAAGGTAAACTCTGATTTGAAAAAAAACTACGAGACGGAGAAATGAAATTTAGTCAGGAATCGGTACAGGTGAGGTGGTCAAGATTTAATTCAAAATGGGTTCGGATGTCGATGCACTATCGATGATCTAACTATTAGTGGACGAGTAACATAACTACGAACGACTACTAATGAATTTGCACCAAAGTGTTTAGGATAAGGGTGAGTGAAAAAGTATATACCTATAACTGCAACCCCAAAGTTCTGACTTAAAGAATGCTAACCAGTAACTTCAATCAAGCGTTCCTCAAATAAGGCATCACTACTCGTCTCATCACTGAATAACGCCACAATTATAATCACATCCTAACACTTAAATATAGATCACTCAATACTGCCCAAATTCTAACTCAAGGTTCTCGCTTTAAAATAATCAATATTTTACACCAATAACCTTACTAAATATCACTAAACAATATCCTTTTGTAAATTCCATCACTTCTTCACTTATCATTTGTTATCAGAGCAGTAACATTTCATGGGAAATTTCTAATGTATAATTCCTCCGTAGCCAAATTCTTCAAACCTGTTTATTCATATCTGTCTTCTTATCCATTAACGTGTCATCATCTTGTTCATCGTCTAACCTAACCTGTAGCACTATCATTGATGATATCATCCAAGTTCAATCTTATCCTTGTAACATTCAATCGCTGTAACGATGCCCTACCAATACTATTCTATGACAACAAGTACATATACGCCTAGCATACTTCGCCATTTACAATCAACAATTTTCATGTTCCCAATACCTTCTTCATCATGATGACTCATAAATTTATTCACCATAATTACTGACCTATTAAATCACATCTTATCATTTCCCATATATCTGACCCTAAGCAATTTTAGATCCATCCACACAACTATCCGCTCGTATCAACACATCGTATCATTTCTAAAACCTTCATCATTCTACCCGTATAATCAAGTTTTGTTACTTTAAATACATTACTCCTTATCATCGTCACCATAAATAGTATTAAACTTTCATAGCTACTCTTAGATGTTACTCATCTTCCTATGTACAATTCTTTCACGAAGAATACTTTATTGGATCCGTTACGCACAGGAATTATCAAAAATAAGTCTTGAATACCTCATTCTCTTTATCACCTCATAAATTGGAGTAATCTAAGTTATCCGTGTTCATAATCAACTAATCCTAATTATACCTTTTATAATCTCAAACTACGCATATCTGTAAATAAAATCCCATGATAGTATTGATCATATCCAATATTCTAACAATATAACGAATAACAAAAATTAACCCACTGACGTTGGATTAAAATGGAAGGTAACATTTAAAAGGATTATAACGAAATTTTAAACTGGACTCGCTAAATTCGAAATAAGCAATGCTAAAAACTAATGTGATGACTAGGCAATAGTAAAGAATCCAAAGTCAAATGGCGGTTATGTGATATAAGGTAAAACGTTAAATACGATTAGTCAAATAATTGACGACAATAATAATATGAGCATAGTGATGTAGTGATTTGTTTTGTGAATGCAAATGGAGATAGATTTGGAGAAAAATTTTGATATATAAATACGATGAATACCCAACTGACACTTTGAAAAATTGGAGTTTTATTTAATATAGAAAAATACTTTAAAATATGTACGATAAGTTGTTTTGAATTTCAGTAGTATTGCAAGAAAAGAAATGATAAATTGAATTAGCGAAATGGAATTAAGGTTTAAAAACGAAGTTCATTATATGAAGAAAGTAGAGTAAACATAGAAGTACAGATGATATAGGTTAGAAAAATCGTTACGAGATAGTAATTAAAGATTTTGTCAAGAGAACTTCATAATCAAGATTGAGTTTAAATCAACTGAAGGTAGGAAATCTAAGTATATACTAAAGATTTTAAAGGAAATAAACTGGCGAGGAATCCAATAAAAGGTCTATTGAAAGTACTGTTAAAAGATTCGGGATATGCAGTGGGGAAGATTCAAGAGATTAATGCTGGTTGTTATGGAGGGATCATACGAATCGATGACAGGGAATAGAATTGAATGATCAAAGCGTAAATACGATTAGGAAATAACTTTGTGAATCTGCTATGATGGAATCCTACGATCATTATGATGAAAGTGTAATGATTAGGAATAAAAAAATCAGGGGGAAAATAATCATTGGGTCGACTAAGGTTTAACACTAAGGTCCTTCAACAAACTAGACTGCAATAGGGAAGCCGAGGTAAGGGTTCGTTGAGGATCGAGATCTAGATCCTATAGATCTGGAATATCCTACGCTTCGAAGTATACTCATTGCAGGCACCTCGGGTTCGACTTGCACGGACGCGACGATCGCTACGTTCAGTAGGGCCCTAGATTCGCTAAATCTAAGCGAACGACTAACGAAACTATTATGGTCAGAGCTGGATGACCAATCGCTATGGTGACTCTCAAGATGATAATACTAAGTCGTGGCAAGTGTGTCTAACTAACGAGCACGAGCGTCTAACTAAATCTTCCTATTATCCTGGTATTGGGTTTCCTATCATGCTGAGACAAGTTACTCGAGTAATTTTGTGTACGAACTAATTCTGGATGTTTTAGTATTTCTACTGTTCTGAGTTTGCAAATGCACAGACCTGCATGGGCCACCACTAAAACCTGTAACGCCCCACTTCCCAAGAGACACCGGAAGCGAGAACGTTACGCGGTCCGCTTGGACTGGAGCGGTGAAGCTCGAGTCCAATAAGCGTCTGTGATAAAAACACAGGGGATGTCCTTGCATTTGCGTTTCAGAACAATAAGAATACATTCAAAAGATAAAAGTCACATCCAGAAATATTAAGTCCATACAAGAAACTAGACGACAAACCACAGCTGGGCTAAAGTACAACGAAGGAACGTACATAAGCAAATGTACTGAAAGTAAACTAATGAAAACAACAACGGATAGGTCTAGTCCTCCGTAGGGAAAGACTCGACGTCAACGGCGAACTCTTGGCTCGCTAAATCAGGCGTCTTGAAAGGATCTTCCTAGCACTCAAACTCGGGATCTGACATACATCCAAAAAGACATGAATGTATGTCAGCAAGGACTGCAAGTAAAGGTCAGAAACCAAGGCAAAATGTGCATATAATATGAATTAAGAAGTGACAATTATTAGCATACAAGGTGTCCACAACAACATTTTACGAGATAACAATTTAAAAACGAAGTAAAATTAAACATTCCTAGCATGGTAGTTCTAAGCAGGTTGAAGTAAAGTAATGACATTTATTTTGTTAGCATGGCAAGATGTAATTTCATGTCTGTGTCTTCTATTCACTCCTAGGGTTCCCGCCTTTAAGACGTGATGAGTAAGTCATTCTTATCACGGGGGTATAATCGTGATTGATACTAACCCGCCGTATAGACAATGTTCTTGAAGACATGACCCCTACATACGCTTAGTGGCCGTTCAACCCTAACCCACCCAAAATTTTGCCGGAACACGAGCCGGCCTAGTCGACTCACACGACATCACGATTCCGCCTTCAAGGCGCATGATTTCACGATGTCACACTTGTTAAACACTCCAAGACATGTGATAATTTAACGTTATCAGCATTAAGTTGTTTGTACAGCATTTTTCATAAGCAAGAATGGGTTGAACAATATTTACAACAATTTTAAAATAACCTTGACATGAGTTTTCGTTAAATCTGCTACAGAAAATAATTTTCTTCGCTAATGATTAAAATTAAAGTATATTGAATTATATGTCGTTGGGTCACGAATTTAGTCCAGAATGTCATGGCATCGTTTTCATGAGTCATTTCACGTATGGTTTTCAAGTTATATAGCATAAGGTAAAAGTGACGTATTATGCATCAAACTTCAAAATTTTGTAACTAATTGCACACTTGCCTGTTTTTGGCGTTCTTGGTGTCGTCGGAATCGTCTCGACGGGTACTACGTTACGGTTATAATGGTTTGTTGGTTTGATAAAACACAAATTCAGATAAGACTGTTTTCGACAGATTACGATATCAAAACAACTCGTACAACGTCTAGTGATTCGTTTTTATTAGGTTCTCTGTCCTATGGTGTGGGTTATAGGTTATAGGTAGGAGCACTAACCATTACGCAGCGAGTGGGGGCAGCGACGACGACGCAACTCCAAAACAGCGTCGTTGAGCGTCGGGGATCCGCCGTCAACACACGGGGAGGCGGCAACGACTGTTCTGAGCGCTTGAGGGATAGTCGGCGGCGGCGGCGGTAGTGCAGCAGTACGGAAGCACGGAAACAACTCCTCGCGGGGTTCTGGACGATGTGTAACAATCGATTTTTATCATTACTTTTGTCTGTATTTCTCTCATGTATTATTTTTCTTGTATCCGTAGTCAGGCGTATTTGTCCCCGTTTCCCGTATCAGTACCCACTTCTAGTTTTCCTTCATGCTTATTATTATTATTATCCTTCCTAATAATTATTTAAAATATCTCTTATTAAAATTAGTTTTAAATTTTCGAATTCAATTTTCAAACCTTTTTAACATTTGAAATTCAAATTATAACTCTTTTAAATGCAAACTATTTTGAAATATTTTCCAAATTTAAATCCTAATAAAACCTGTTAATTTCCTTTCAAAACTTTACATGTTAGAATCCTATTTGATTAGCCCTAATTACCCCCTTTATAACATATTAAATTTTTATTTCAAACTCTTTCCTTTTTAGCTAACCTAATAACTAGGATTGATTAGCCTTTACTTCCCATTATTAAACCTATTAATTACAATCCCATTAATGAAATTCAAAGCCCCTCCTATTTAACTTAGCCCACGTTTTCCTCACCCATGACCGCACCCAGCCTTGGACCCAACTTTTCCTATATTTCTCTTGCAAGCCAACCTTATATTAAAACCTTATAATAACCTAAGCCTAAGTTCTATTCACGGACTGTACGAATTCAAACCCCTCATACCAAATTAATATAAGAAGAACACCTAAGCTAAATGCCCACGTGGTGTATGATTTCAAACCAACCCTCACCCTTTCTTATTATATTAAACCCTAGGGCACAATCTATAGACTTACACGTGTTGTTTATTTGCAAACCCCCACAAATTAGCTATATGACCTAAGCTCTCACCCTACTTCTTTATATAGGAAACCTAAGTATTTTCCTCTCCCCCTCAACATCAAGCACATGACCCTACCCCTCTATTTTCCTTCACCCACGCAACTAGGACACAGCCGTCTGAGCGCCCTCCACCTCCACCCTCTTCGAGATCACGCCGGCGAACTCGCTCCATCCCTCCGGCCATCATCATCTCCCCGGCGGCCTCTCCCTTCAGTACGACACCACCCCCGACCTCCACCGCACGGCCACCGACGACTCCGACGAATCCGCCTCTGGAGACACCTGCCAGTGCTCGTCAACACCTCCGACGCCCCGCTCGTACGCAACCGCACCGCCGCCCCCCATCCTCATCTCCGACGACCTCGCCCAGCAGCGCATGCCTCCTCCCTCATCTGTACGGCGTCGTCACCCACGCCGTTCGCCCTCCTCCTTGCACCGACCAGTGCCTCACCCTGAGCTCCCCATCGGACAACAGCGGCTCGACGCCGCCACTCCACCGGAGCCCAGCGCCACTGCACACGTAGACGTCGACGAGCCCCCTCGTCGTTCAGTTCCACGCCCTCCGGCCAGAATGCCGCCATTCGCTTCCTCCCGCCTTCAAATGCCGCTGAAAGTCGCAGCGGCATCACCCACCGGATCCCCCACGAGCCCCGTTCCGCAAACTCGCCCCACCTTCCGTGACCTTCAAGCTTCTGCCACCAAGCTCTCTCCGACACCGGCGAACTCCAGCAGCTCAACTCCACCGACTGCAAAACTCCGGCGAACCTCTTCTCCCTCCGCCTTAAGCGTGCTTCACGGCCACTGCCGGCCATCAGTCTTCGTCGTCGTCTTCTCTTACTCCGACCAACCGTCGTCGTCCGATGTTGTTCAAGCCACGGCCATCACCACCTACAAGCAACGACGACGATATTGACGCAAACATGTGAGTCCTTAAATACATTGTGAACGGTTTCATGCAGTGCTATATAGGACTAATGTTACTTCATCGGGAGTCGGTTTATATATTAGAATGTGTATTAGTTACTTATTAAGCTACGAATAATTCCTATAGTAACATATATATTATTAATGTTAATAACGGTTATATACTTTCCATTCTTTATTACACATGGCTATTAATTCTGATTCATGCAAATAGTGGAGCATTTGCATGCCAGGGCAACAAATATAAGCAAACAGCTAATTATTTTGTAAATTAGTTCTATATGAGTTAATAAAAGTAGTTCTGTAACTCTTATAAGTATAGTTTATATACATACAGTATTAGTCATATAGGTTATATCTGCGATCCAACAGTTTGATTTGATTAGATTATAACAAACAACGGTTCACATATGTATTCAGTATTATTCTTTAGCTTGATATTAATTATCTATTAACGCAGAAGCACGCCTCTCGTCGCTATCTCCCGAACACCCAAATCGCATCGCTTCAGGCAAGTATATTATCTTCTGCTAATTTTTGATGGTGCAAGTATATGGTTTTTCCTACAGCTTTTGATGACGCAAGTATTTTATTTGTTTTCAAACTTCCTCAAATAACATACGTCGCGCAATTGTCAAGTAAACAACTTTTATATCCGAAATGGTTTTTAATGAATCCTGTTAATGTGTTGGTTGCTTTAGTCACTTAGATGATACACACGAAATGCTTTCCTTTCATGTTATTCAATTTATTACGTGATGTGTATCCTTTTGCATTGTGAAAAACTTAGCCCTCGGGGCAATCACAGATATTTGTGCCTTAGGGCAATTTACGGACTATTGTGCCTTGGGGCAAATCACGGACTATTGGGCCTTCGGGCAATATGGATATGGGCCCGCGGGGCATTTGCGGAATGTCTGCCATGCAGCAAACATTGAACTACGGATTTGCTTATGGACACTTTGGGTGGGGTAGTCTAGTGTAGTAGAGGCTGGAAAGCTGGATTGCACTCTATTGGTGAACTTGACCGACACCTGGCCGGGTCGGTGAGTATAGAGTCACGGGTAGCTCCCATTGACTTGGGTGTGATGCTGGTCACCTCCCCCTCAGACACTGGGCTTGTCACTAGATAGGAGATTGATTGAATGATTGATGCACCCTTCTCTTTACCTCTGTTGAAGCTACAGCGTAAACTGCTAAAATTATTGTCACGATCGACTATTGCTGTGCACACCACACTTGCTATACATATTGCTGTACTCACTACACCGTCACGACTATTTCTATATACACCACACTTGCCATGCCAGTTTACTTTACACACTACACCTTGTTGCGTTGCTACTTTGCACACTACGCCACTCATGCTCACTGCTCTACACACTACAGATGTTATGCTCACATGTTTCCATATGCTGCTATGTACTATTTTTTTTGTAAACGATATTATAACCTTGCCGAGGGTCTTTTCCTACTAATGTTTTTTTAAATCTTGCCGAGCGACCCTCACTGACGTATATTTCCTTGTTTGTGAAATATACGTTAGGTTTTGAACAGAGTTCACCGAAGAGTTCATTTAGAGATTGAGCAGGAAGACCAAGAGAACCAAGAGCACGAGATCCACTGATGAAGACGTCGAACACTGCGCAGCTTGCTAAAATTTTAATAATCGTTGTTGTATTTTCTTTCAGGTGTATTTTAATTTCTTGTAACTTTTGTAATGGCTATGCTAGGCCTTTTAATTCCTTGTGTACATATAATCTGGATGTCATGTATAATGATGATATTCTGTATTGTTCTGAGATCGCAAGCAAGAACATGTATTTTCAAATGTTGTATCACTACAGACGCTTATTGGGTTGGGGCTTCACCGCTCCAGCCCAAGCGGGCCCGCTCGCGTCCTCGCTCCCAAGTATAATGGGAAGCAGGGCATGACAGGTTTTAGTGGTGGCCCATGCAGGTCTTGCTCTCTGTGAAATACTCGGAATAATATAGATGTTATTATTAACTAGACTGTCTGGATAAATCTTGTACGCAAATGTTTACCTTGTTTGTTTGCAGCATGGCAGGAAAACGTAACACTCGACGAGGATCCGGAGCTGCTGGAGCCGGAGAGGACGACATTCGACAGATGCTTGGAGTCATGAGAGATATGCTGGAAGTTCAACACCATTTAGTCCAGCAAGGACGCCAGGCTACGCCAGCTGCGCCAGCCACACCAGTTGCACCAGCTCCGGGGGCCAAGCAGTTCAGAGAGATGCATCCAAAGAGCTTCTCTGGACGAGAGGGTCCGCTAGCGGTCGAAGAGTGGCGTCAAAACACTGAGGATGATTTGGGCCTTGCTCGAATCAATAAAGATGAATGGGTGGAGCTTGCCAGGAAGCAGTTGACAGTTAATGCCCGTAGCTGGTGGAATGCGGAGGAAGCCAGGCTGACTAAGCCGATTTCATGGGATATCTTTTGCAAGAGGTTTGACGCTCAGTATTTTCCTAAGTCTGCGAAGCGAGTGATGGAGAGTCGTTTCATCAACCTGGAGCAGGGCTCTATGACTGTTGATGAGTATGAAGCCGAGTTCACTACACTGAGTCAATATGCTCCTGCCATGGTGAAAGAACCCGAGGACTGTGCACACCGCTTCCTACAGGGCCTGGATCTAGACATCCAGAGTGTGCTGTCGGGGAATACTTTTTCCACTTATGAGGATGTCCTAGTAGCTGCGAAGAACCAGGAGCAGATCACCAATCTGAAGAAGGCGCGTCAAGCAGGCAAGCGTCCGCGGGAGCCGCCAAAGAACGATCTCCGACCGACTCAGACCACCGATTTCAAGAAGCCTGCAACTCCAGTCGAGGGGGGTGAATAGTACTTTAAAAATAACAAGGAGTATAATTCCTAATTATGATGCAAACAACTACCAAATCAATTTGCGGAAGCTTAAATTGAATGACAACAACAAAATTAACAATGCTAACAAGAGATGTTACTGGGTTCGGATCCACCCAAGTCTCCCCGACTTGTTCCCGGTGATCCTACGTCCCAACCACCCGGATCCCCTCGGATACTTGAGTTAGAAACCCTAACTCAAGATTTCCACTATGAAATACTTGTGAAAATCCTCCACAAGTCAAATCATACAAAATGTAATTTGTGACTTCCCACAACCCAGGATCACAACCACACTCTCACAACCGAGAGTGAAACTTACAAATCAAATATGAAATGAAATAAGAAAAACTTCTTACCGAACAAAATACCTATGCCTTGAGTATTGCTTACGAATTAGGGCAAAGATGATTTGGGGGAAGAAGTGGCACCAAACCCTAGCTCCAAGATGTAGATCAGCGATGGAGAGCTTTGGGGATGTTGGTGACCTAGAATCAAGCACTTGGCTTGGAAGGCTTCACACTCAATGAATCTCTCTTTGGAAGTAAGAGTGAGGAGAGATTATTGAATGGAATGAATGAGCTTTGAATGAACTTGGAATGAATTCTCTTGATCTCTAAACTTGCAATAATATCAGCCTTGGCAGCAATGAATGCAGCCCATCAAGTATATATAGGATAGAGGAGAGAGAGAGAGAGAAAAACGTTTCAATTAAAGCTCCAACGGCTCTTTTCTGAACCCAACTAGTCGGTCAAAGAACAACCAACCGACCGACTAGTTCATCAACTAATGAACTAGTTGATGAAGTCGGTCAATTAACGAAAACCGACTAATGGGTAAACTGAGAAAAGATCAAAGTACAGACTAAGGAACTAGTCGGTCTAAGAAGAGTAGCTGACCGACTAGTTTCACAACTAGTCGGTCGGTTACTCAACGTGGACCGACTAACAGATAAAACTGAAGTCTGAGAAGAATTAGACTTAGTCGGTCCAAGAACAAATGTTGACCGACTAATTCACCAACTAGTCGGTCACCAAATGAACATAGACCGACTAATAATAAACAGTAAGTATGGTGAAAAACTTGGCATGTACAGTAAACTAAACTAGTCGGTCTAAGAAGGAAAGTTGACCGACTAGTTCATCAACTAGTCGGTCGATCAATGAGCACAGACTGACTAATGATAAACAGTAGCTCAAGCTCAAATGTGCAATGTACAGGGAAAGCTCAACTAGTCGGTCACAGAAGCATCACAATCACTGACCGACTAGTTCACAAACTAGTCGGTCGGTGAGTCAACTTAGACCGACTAACTGTAAACAGTAAAGAGCTAAGAATTAACTGGGAAGAACTAGTCGGTCCAAGAAGCTTGGCTGACCGACTAGATCACCATCTAGTCGGTCAGTTCTTCTTCTTGAACCAACTAACATGCACAAAAAGTCCCGAATCGAAGCGCGAAGCTTCGGGAAGAATTGTATGGACTTCTACTAAGATCCTAGAGCTAAGATATGAGCGTTATGAAGAATTAAAACGTAAGACTACTCAAGGCTTAACATTCTACGAAAGAAGCTAAAGACTATAAATAAAACTTGACGATACCGTCTTCAAGAGCTTCAATCGAATCTTCATGACTTCTAAATTGGTCCATAAGCTTCAACGAAGCTTTAGGCAAACGATCACGTGCTTTGAGAAGTCTTGAGACGTCATAATTGATATTCATATGAATTTGGCGACGATCTCCATAACTGCGCTCACACAGTGTTAGTTAACGATATATTTATGTTTGTTCATCATCCAAAACCAAATCCGAGGAGTCCAATATCCAACATTCTCCCCCTTTTTGGTGATGACAAACCAACATAAATAATAATCAAAATTAATAATTCAAATGAAATTTACTTACTCCCCCTGCATTGATGACACGTTAATTCCAATATAAACAAAAATAATACGCATCAAGCAGATGAGTGAAGTATATTAAATGATAATCGATTAATGAATTATTGAAATACCAAACGTAGGTTATTGAAATATCGGATTTGAAAATCCATTTATATATCTTAACTCCCCCCGAATCTAACACATCAAGTTAGATTCTTGGAGAAATGCTTTAAATTTTCATTTGGCACATCGTTATTATTATATCTCTCCCCCTTTGGCATAAGCAAAAAGAGCGGGAGGATAACAACGACAACAACAATGGCCTCAAATTAAAAGCACGGGAGTCGTAGAATACGACGACGGTTCAAGTGACACCAAATATAAAAATACGAATAGAATCAAGGCGTGTCAATGATACCAAAGTCGAAAAATCGTAAAACCAAATCATCAAAACTCAAATCAATTTAACGGATTGAGTTATGGAATATACTCTCCAATATCAACATTTCTTGGTTAATTTAGTGCATGGAAAACAATTCTATGTTTCCATAGAAGAAAGTTCTATTAAACCAAGTTAATGTCGTCGAGCGACGAAATCAAACAACAGAGACATAAAAATTATAAATTGCACAATAGAATGAATGTCAATTGCGATGTATTTATATATATATATATATAATATGAAGCAGAGTACATCACCGACATACACAACATCGATCGACTGATCGGGGCACAAAAAATACATCATCATATGACAAGATATCGGAGTGTCAACAAAAATACACCATCATCAAAAATATCAAAAAGACATCAAAATGATCCAAAATACATAGCCACCCACACTATCCTACCCCAACATATCTCACAACTAGATATATCATCCAATGAGTATGGGGAGAGGCCTCGAAGAAACTCAAGAGGCAGCGGGAGGATCAGAAGCAACTGCAGGCTCAGCAGGAGCAGAGGAGGAGACTGGATCAGCAGGAATGTCCGGAAGATCAGCAGGAGCGACAGCTGAAGTGGCAACCTCTGAAGCAGCAACCGTAGTGGCCTCGGGAGCACCAGTCGGAGTATCCACCACAGGAGTGGCGGCAACAGGTGTGCTCTTGGGGGCACCAGCAGACGAAGCAGCAACAGCATCACCGGAAGTGGTAACACCAGCAGCAGCAGTACCAGCAGAAGTGCCCTCGGGGGCACGAGTCGAAGCACGACAAAGCTCCTCAACTTCCTCCTCAGCCATCTCATCCAACTCCTCATCCTCAGACACAGAAGGAGGAAGCTCAACACCCATCAGACGAGCCATACGGCAGACTACCTCCTCAGTACGAGCCAAGCGAGACTCGTGACGACGAAGTAACCGTACGACATCATCCAGGGTGGCAGAGGGAGCAGCAGAGGCACTGGCAGAGGCAGGGGCAGACGCTGAAGGTGTCGTCCTCTGAACGTGACGAAGCGCCGCAAGAGATTCTTGACGGCCGTCGCGTTCAGGGGAGGACCAAGGGGACGCTCATCGTCACGAGGCAACGTGACACAGAAGTGACGAAACACGAGGGTCAACAAGCAAGGAAATGGGATATGAGCCGATTTAGAGGACTTGCGAATACACTCGAAAGAATCAATCTTATCTAGTATAATGCGAGCCCAATTAATCGAGCTCCCCATAAAGATAGCATAGATGAGCTTCAGAAAGGGCTAGGGGACGGTAAAGAAGAGGAGCCGTACTTGGGAAGCAAGCACGACTCAGAATCAAGTTTAGGACCCATGCATTCGGCTTGAAAGATTTAGATGGCACGCCAATCATGGCAGGAGGGATCTGATGGAAAATCTCTGAAAGGATGGTCTGATCAAGAGAAGAAATAACGTCAACAGAGATATCAGAGGGGAGGAGGCCAGACGAAGAGATACCCAAAATCTCTCCTAAGATTTCCGCTGTGAGGACTATAGGAGTCCCTAAAACGGTCGTCTCAACAGAGTGGGTCTGATCGTACTGACCCCAGATCCTATTCGCATAGAAAAGCTTCACTAAACGAGGGTACGGGTGAGGGTTCGCCTTCGGGTCATAACGAAGATAATCGAGAAGACCCGACGACGAAAGAAGATCAGCTAACCCAATGAAGTCACTGAACTGGACGAAATGCTCCAGAAGCAAGTGGACAGTGTTCGATACGGTTGTAAGCCGCGAGACACAACGGGGTCGTCGCGACACAACGAGATATCGACACCGCCCACCGGCATCGGAGCCTTTCCCTTAGGCTTACGGGGTAGACGTACGAGGGTGGGTGCTAGACTCGGGATGGGCAGGAGGAGTGGGTTCCCTATGAGTCTCTGTCTCGGGGTTATACTCCGTATCCGAATCGGTAGGAGTATGGAATGAAGAATGAGAGGCAAGAACTTTGGCCTTGGGCTTAGGCTTGGGCTTGGGTTGACCTCTAGGCTTGGCGGTCGTCGTCCTCTTCTTCTTGAGAGGAGGCGAAGACGACGAAGGATGGGTGGTCTTGGCACGGCGTTTCGGAGGGGTTGGATGCTCGGGATCCGAAGGGTTTTGTTCTACAGTCATCGGCGAGGGGCTAGACGGAGTGATCGGGATACGTGTTCGGGCCATAATCTCGCACAACACGACACAAGAGATCAAACAAGAGAACCCTAGCCGAAAATGAATCAAACCCTAGAAACCCTAGATACCCTAGAAACTGAGCTAACCCTAGCACTAGGAAGGGAAAAACTAACCCTAGAAGGAGAGGAAATCACCTAGAACGAGGGGCCGACGGAGGAGATCGACGGAGATGGCCGGAAAACGGCCGGAGGTCGATCGGAATTCGAAGGGGTTGCGAGGGGTCGGGGTTTAGAGCTGAGGGAGAAGGGGGTTTTGATAGACTGGAATGAAAACAAACCGACAAAAGTGAGTTTAAGCTCGGTCGAGATCGCAAATGACCAAACAGTCCCTGGCACAACTAGTCGGTCACAGTTCAAGCACTGACCGACTAGATCACGATCTAGTCGGTCGATCAATGAGCTTGAACCGACTAGTTGCAAACAGTGGCTGAATCCAAGATTTACTGACAAGATTTTAGTCGGTCTGCGTTCATTTACTGACCGACTAGATTGAGATCTAGTCGGTCGGGTCACTGAACATGAACCGACCTAAAGAGTTAAAATGAAGAGGAAACTCAAAAGCTTGAGTTAGTCGGTCTAAGTTCTTCTACTAACCGACTAGATGAACATCTAGTCAGGTTGGTGGTTGAACTGAAACCGACTAAAAGAGTCCAAAAGTTGATAATCAAGTTCTCTCCTCAATACACTTGGAAGATATATCGCAAAACTCTCAATAATCATCTAAACTACCCCATTAAACATCGAAATCTTAAATACGACATTCAAAACATGAATTCGAGCAAAAAATTCAAAATATCACATAAATTCTCGAAAAATCCAATAAGTCTAGCATGAACGAAATATTTCGAAATATAATAGCATGCAAGATTATTGAATGAATCATGAATCCTATATCTCGGATTCACCCATAATCCCCAATTCTCGACGCAACCGCACAAAGGAGTCCTCCTTTAGGGGTTTCGTGAAAATATCGGCGATTTGCTTTTGGGTTTCACGTACACTAAAATGATGTCCTTTTTAGCAACATGATCATCTAAAAATGGTGTCGGACATCTATGTGTTTCGAACGGGAATGGTGTACCGGGTTCTTGGAAAGACATATTGCACTTTGGTTGTCAACCATGATAGGGCAAGTATCACAATTAATACCAAAGTCTTTAAGTGTGTGTCTCATCCAAAGAACTTGAGCACACGCGGCACCGGCGACAATATATTCCGCCCTCGGTGGTTGAAAGTGACACGGAATTTTGCTTCTTGGAAAACCAAGAGACAAGGGAATTTCCTATAAAATGGCAAAGTGCCACTAGTACTTTTCCTGTCGGATTTGCATCCCGCATAATCGGCATCACTATATGAGATTAACTCATACGTGCTAGATTTGGATAAAGTAATCCAAAATCAAGTGTATAACTTAGATAACGGAAAATACGTTTTACCGCAACTAAGCTGGACTCCTTAGGTTGAGACTGATAACGAGCACATACGCATACGACAAACATAATATCGGGTCTACTTGCGGTAAGATAAAGCAAACTACCTATCATACCTCGATATAGACGAATGTCTACATCCTTACCGCCCGTATCCTTATCAAGATGCGTAGTCATGCTCATTGAGTCCTTTTTCCCAGAAGCACTCTCCATTCCAAATCGCTTTAGCAACTCCACCGTGTACTTTGTTTGGTGATGAAGATTGCATCGTCCATTTGGCGAATTTGGAGACCTAAGAAATACTTGAGCTCACCTATGTGGCTCATCTCAAATTGTTCCTTCATAACATTAGAAAACTCTTCGCAAGAGCAAAGTTAGTAGCACCTAAAATGATATCATCAACATATATTTGAACTAAAATTATATCATTATTAGCATGCTTAACAAAAAGTGTAGAATCGGCTTCTCCCATTTTAAAATTCAAATCCAAAAGAAAATTCTTTAGGCGATCATACCAAGCTCGAGGAGCTTGTCTTAAGCCGTAAAGCGCTTTCTTTAGTTTAAAAACATGATTTGGAAATTTTTCATTTATGAAGTTCCGGAGGTTGAGAAACGTAAACTTCCTCAACGACATCTCCGTTTAAAAATACACTTTTAACATCCATTTGAAATAATTTAAAATCCTTATGGCATGCAAAAGACAATAATAATCTAATTGATTCTAATCTAGCTACCGGAGCGAAGGATTCTTCGAAATCAATACCTTCCTCTTGTCGATAGCCTTGAGCAACTAACCGAGCTTTGTTCCGGACGACGACTTGGTTTTCGTCGGTTTTGTTCTTGAAGATCCACTTTGTCCCTATGACGGTGTGGTTCTTCGATGGCAATGGAACAAGCTCCCAAACTTTCATTCCTCTCGAATTGAATGAGTTCCTCCTCCATGGCTAAGATCCAAGCGCTATCTTCGCATGCTTCATTAACATTCTTTGGCTCTATCGAGGAGGCAAAGGCACAATGAGCGAAGTAGTTCACTTGCGATCTCGTCTTGACACTATCATAGATATTGCCAATGACTTGCTCATGAGGATGGTCACGAACGGTATGAAGCCGTTTGGGGAATACCTTGGTCACTAGGAACATTCTCAACAACTTCATTAGTTGGGTTAGTCTCAATAGAATCAATAGAATTATTAGACTTAGAATTATCAAAACGAATCACATAAAACATCCATAGGAATCATTATCATTTGAAATTCTAGTTGGAACAAATCCTTCATTAAAAGAGACATGAAGCGACTCCTCGATCGTTGAGGTTCGTTTGTTGAATATCCGGTAGGCTTTGCTACGCGAAGAATATCCAACAAAAATCCCCTCATCGGATCTTGGATCGAATTTTGTCCCAAACTACCATATGTGTTCTTAATAAAACATTTCGAACCAAAAACACGAAAATGTTTAACTTGAGGCAACCTACCAAACAACAATTCATAACAAGTTTGTTTAGTGCCCGGGCCTCAAAAGTATTCTATTAAACCACATAGCAATCGGTGTGTACCGCTTCCGCCCAAAATTGATGGCCAAGTTGGCTATCATCAAGCATAGTGCGAGCACAACTCCACTAGCGTCCCTATTCTTTCTCTCAACTACACCATTTTGAGGAGGTGCACGAGGGAAAGAGAATGTGTGAGTAATACCAACTTCATCACAAAATGTTTCAAAAGACTCATTCTCAAATTCACCTCCATGATCACTACGAATAGTGACAATGGTGGTTCCTAAGAGATTTTGTACTTCTTACAAAAATTGTGAAGTTTTCAAAGCTTCATTTTTATTACATAATGAAAATACCCATGTAAATCTCGAATAATCATCTACGATGACAAGTCCATATCTTGCATTTCCTAAGGAAGCAACTCTAGTTGGCCCAAATAAGTCTAGATGTAATAGCTCTAGTGGCCGTTTAGTAGAGATGCTTTTCTTAGGTTTAAATGAAGCTTTAGGAAGCTTGCCACGTTGACAACAATCACAAAAACTTTTCTTTTCAAAAACAAGCTTCGGAAACCTTTAATGGAATTTAATTTTGAAAGCTTATAAAGTGTTCCAAAGTTCACATGTCCAAAGCGTCGATGCCATAAGTGTTGTTCCCTTGTGTTGGCAACGAGACATTGTTCATAAGACTTAGGAAGATCCAAAATATAAATATCTTTATGACGAGTGCCGGAAAATAATAATTTATCATTATCTTTTCTTAAAATATGACACAATCCTTTCGCAAAGCTAACTTTGTAACCTTTGTCACAAAGTTGGCTTATTGAAATAAGATTATGATTTAAACCATTAACAAGATAAACATCACTAATTAAGGTTTAGATGGGGTTATCCACTTTACCAACACCTATGATGGTTCCGCTCTCGTTGCCTCCAAATACGACGCGGTTTCCATTTGCGATGGAACCACTCCGGAGAGCAATCGAGCGTCACCCGTCATGTGTTTTGAACACCCGCTATCGAGTAATCCAATTTCCCTTGGAGCTAAATTTAAATTTGTTGCTCCTTTTCTTTTTCTTTTCCTTGAGTACCTAAAGATAGAAAATTTCATATCATGGTACCCAAGGTCCATTGGGTCCAAAAAGATTAGACCTTTGGAAGCCAAGTCAATTGGACTTAGACTTCCCCACATAATTCCTACTATGCACAACATCCGAAAAATAAGCATTCATATACACTTGTTTTTCATCCATGCTTGTGTCCTTTGGGCTCCAAATTGTGAAAATCTTGGGAGCCCTCATCCTATTGTGTGCATGCATCCGACGTTGATTTCTACGTGATGCATGTTGTGGATAGGCATAAGGAACATGATGGAATGGTGCACGACGAGAATTATTCATATGATGTTGTGGGTGAACATATGCATGTGTAGGAACACGTGCGTGAGGGTGTCTCACATGGTGTGCATGTGCTCGAGAATGTGTTGCATAAAAATCATCATATGTGTGAGCCGGTGGAGTAGGACGTGTGTTCCTACGTGGCATGGTATTGGTGTACATATAAGCATGCCCCTTCTTTGGAGGTCCACCCAAAGTGGGTTTCTTTCCGAAAGAGGGTGTGGACGAGGTGGAAGCACCATTGGTAGATGAACTACCAATAGAGTGTTTGCTACCACTCGTAGAGTCACCGGAAGTTGGCCTACACAAAAGTAGTGGCCGATTTGGATGGACATCCAATCGTATACCCCAAACCAATGTGGTGATTGGCCGGAAGTAAGTCACTTAGGATTTTATCCAAATGGTCCTTACCCTTATTGAATCTATTAATTTTGGCCTAATGTGTTCTCATATTTCTCTTTGAGAGAACGCATAGAAGTATCCAAGTTGGATACTTGCGATGTGAGCACATAAACACGAGATTTAAGATTCTCGTTCTCAATACTCAAAGTCGAGTTTGAGAAGTTAAATCCGCTATCCTATGTTCTTCCGGATCATCAATGCTAACATGTTCAAGTTTAGATTTGAGATTAATAATCTCATTTCTTAACTCTTCAACAACGTGTCGTTGTTGGTGATGATAGTCTTAGGCGAGGTTTGAATGCTAGCTAGGTCATCTTTTACCTTAGTATATCTATTTACTAATTTAGTGTATTTTGACCATAATTGAGAGTTAGCATTCCTAAGATCATCCATAGTTACCTCATCGTTGCCTTCATCATCACTATCATAGGAAGAGGAGGATCCTTGATCATGATCCTCTCTTGCCATGAAGCACATGTGTGCTTGCTCCACTTGCTCATCGTCCGACTCTCCGCTTGAAGAATCCTCGGAGTCGGTGAATGTTGCTCCGACAAGTCCATTCTTGTTTCCTTTCTTGTACTTCTTAGACTTATCGAATTTTGGCGCCTTCCCACTTCTCCTTTTGCTTGTTGAGAGGACACTCCGCTTTCATGTGTCCTGGCTTATTACACTTGAAACACAAAGGAGAGGAAGATGCGTTAGAAGAACCAAATTTTGCTTTGTTCTTATAGTTACCCTTTTCGGAAGAAACGGTTGAACTTCTTGGCCATGAGTGCCATGGACTCCAAGTCCAACTCGTTTTCCGAGTCTTCATCATCGGTTGATGTGGATGTGGATGGAGCGGCCCTTGAAAGAAATGGCCTTCTTCTTTGGATCGTCTTGCTTTAGGTAGGGACTTCATCTTTTCCTGCAATTTGAGCTTGCTATCCTTGCGTACCTCGTATGACATTAAAATACCCATTAGTTGAACTACGGTGTACTTATTCATGTCATTACCTTCCTCGATGGCGAAGGTACGTTTCTCCCAAGAAGAAGGAAGTCCTTCGATAAGCTTCGAGCACTTCTCCTTTTGGGTGTAGGATTTGCCGAGGGCCTCTAACTCGTTTATGATGTCAACGAAGCGAGCGTAATATTCCTTCATCTTCTCGCCCTGTTGCATATGAAACATTTCGTAATCTTTGTTTACAACTACGAGTTTAGAGTCTCTTACCCTACTCGTCCCTTCATGAAGAATTGAGGAGGGAGTTCCAAATTTGATATGCACTCTTACATGTGCATATCTTATTGAAGTCCTCGGGCTCCAACGCGCATTGCAAAGGCGTTCATTGCCTTGGCATTGCTTACCTCCGCGGCGACCTCCGCGGTTGTCCATTTCTCAAAGTCTTCTTCTTCGGGCTCGATGTATTCCTTCATTGTGGTCCTCCATAGAGATGCACTCCGGAGGAAGGTTTCCATCCGGCATTTTCAGTACCGTAGTTGGTACCGTTGAAGAATGGAGGCCTCGTAGAGGAATGTCCTTCCATCACCGAAGACGCTCCTTCCACGGTTCCTGAAGGTGTCATAGTTGGAAGGTGGACGCACTGTCTTGTTGTCGTTGGCAGACATAGCTAAGTATCTGGCTCTGATACCAAATGTAATTCCCTACAAGCTACTGCACAAGTACTAGAGGGGGGGTGAATAGTACTTTAAAATAACAAGGAGTAAATTCCTAATTATGATGCAAACAACTACCAAATCAATTTGTGGAAAGCTTAAATTGAATGACAACAACAAAATTTAAACAATGCTAACAAGAGATGTTACTGGGTTTTGGATCCACCCAAGTCTCCCCGACTTGGTTCCCGGTGATCCTAACGTCCCAACCACACACGGATCCCCTCCGGATACTTGAGTTAGAAACCCCTAACTCAAGATTTCCACTATGAAATACTTGTGAAAATCCTCCACAAGTCAAATCATACAAAATGTAATTTGTGACTCCCACAACCCGGGATCACAACCACACTCTCACAACCGAGAGTGAAACTTACAAATCAAATATGAAATGGAATAAGAAAAACTTCTTACCGAACAAAATACCTATGCCTTGAGTATTGCTTACGAATTAGGGCAAAGATGATTTTGGGGAAGAAGTGGCACCAAACCTAATTCCAGATGTAGATCAGCGATGGAGAGCTTTGGGGATGTTTGGTGGACCTAGAATCAAGCACTTGGCTTGGAAGGCTTCACACTCAATGAATCTCTCTTTGGAAGTAAGAGTGAGGAGAGATTATTGAATGGAATGAATGAGCTTTGAATGAACTTGGAATGAATTCTCTTGATCTCTAAACTTGCAAATAATATCAGCCTTGGCAGCAATGAATGCAGCCCATCAAGTATATATAGGATAGAGGAGAGAGAGAGAGAAAAAACGTTTCAATTAAAGCTCCAACGGCTCTTTTCTGAACCCAACTAGTCGGTCAAAGAACAACCACCGACCGACTAGTTTATCAACTAGTCGGATCGAGTCCAATTAACGAAAACCGACTAATGGGTAAACTGAGAAAAGATCAAAGTACAGACTAAGGAACTAGTCGGTCTAAGAAGAGTAGCTGACCGACTAGTTTCACAACTAGTCGTCGGTTACTCAACGTGGACCGACTAACAGATAAAACTGAAGTCTGGAGAAGAATTAGCCTTAGTCGGTCCAAGAACAAATGTTGACCGACTAATTCACCAACTAGTCGGTCACCAAATGAACATAGACCGACTAACAATAAACAGTAAGTATGGTGAAAAATTTGGCATGTACAGTAAACTAAACTAGTCGGTCTAAGAAGGAAAGTTGACCGACTAGTTCATCAACTAGTCGGTCGATCAATGAGCATAGACCGACTAATTGATAAACAGTAGCTCAAGCTCAATGTGCATGTACAGGGAAAGCTCAACTAGTCGGTCACAGAAGCATCACTGACCGACTAGTTCACAAACTAGTCGGTCGGTGAGTCAACTAGACCGACTAACTGTAAACAGTAAATAGCTAAGAATTAACTGAGAAGAACTAGTCGGTCCAAGAAGCTTGGCTTGACCGACTAGATCACCATCTAGTCGGTCAGTTCTTCTTCTTGAACCAACTAACATGCACAAGAAGTCCCGAATCGAAGCGCGAAGCTTCGGGAAGAATTGTATGGACTTCTACTAAGATCCTAGAGCTAAGGATATGAGCGTTATGGAGAATTAAAAACGTAAGACATACTCAAGCTTAACATTCTACGAAAGAAGCTAAAGACTATAAATAAAACTTGACGATACCGTCTTCAAGAGCTTCAATCGAATCTTCATGACTTCTAAATTGGTCCATAAGCTTCAACGAAGCTTTAGGCAAAACGATCACGTGCTTTGAGGAAGTCTTGAGACGACGTAATTGATATTCATATGAATTTCGCGACGATCTCCATAACTGCGCTCCACACAGTGTTAGTTCACGATATATTTATGTTTGTTCATCATCCAAAACAAATCCGAGGAGTCCAATATCCAACACCTGCAACTCAGTCGACCCCAGATTTACAGTGGTATGCTATCATTGTAACCAGGTTGGACACGTCAAGAAGGATTGTCGCGTGTTGCTGAACCAGTGCTTGGCGTGCGGAGCACCTGATCATATTGCAAGGAACTGCTTCCGTCACACTAGCAACTCTACTTCCGGATCGACTCAGCAGGGACTGTCTTTAGCCCCTCGGCGTCAGGTTCCTCAACAGGCCAACCCCAAACGTAGTCAGTGCCAAGGTTACTCTATGGTCGCTGAGGAAGTTAGGGACGATGAGCCAGTGATGAACGGTGACGTTTGAACCCCGACCTATCATCGCACTTAGTGATTCATATCATGTGCTTATCTTTGTTTGTCGCTTCTTAGTTGTATGTTTTCTACTATTACTATTTCACCTATTTTGCTTAGTTATATTCTAGGTGTTGTTTTGATTGAAATTGTTTCGATCGTAGACCCGTTTCATTTCAGAAGTTTCTGTTCCTCTATATGTCTCCTTCCTCTTTGTTACCTTGACCCTTCGTCTATCGGGCTTTTCCCTCGATCATACCTGACTTAAGAAATTCCGAGGACGGAATTTTCTTTAAGGTGGGTAGGATGTAACGACCGATTTTTATCATTACTTTTGTCTGTATTTCTCTCAAGTATTATTTTTCTTGTATCCGTAGTCAGGCGTATTTGTCCATGTTTCCTGTATCAGTACCCACTTCTATTTTTCCTTCATGCTTATTATTATTATTATCCTTCCTAATAATTATTTAAAATATCTCTTATTAAAATTAGTTTTAAATTTTCGAATTCAATTTTCAAACCTTTTTAACATTTGAAATTCAAATTATAACTCTTTTAAATGCAAACTATTTTGAAATACTTTCCAAATTTAAATCCTAATAAAACCTATTAATTTCCTTTCAAAACTTTCCATGTTAGAATCCTATTTGATTAGCCCTAATTACCCCCTTTATAACATATTAAATTTTTATTTCAAACTCTTTCCTTTTTAGCTAACCTAATAACTAGGATTGATTAGCCTTTACTTCCCCTTATTAAACCTATTAATTACAATCCCATTAATGAAATTCAAAGCCCCTCCTATTTAACTTAGCCCACATTTTCCTCACCCATGACCGCACCCAGCCTTGGACCCAACTTTTCCTATATTTCTCTTGCAACCCAACCTTATATTAAAACCTTATAATAACCTAAGCCTAAGTTCTATTCACTGACTGTACGAATTCAAACCCCTCATACCAAATTAATATAAGAAGGACACCTAAGCTAAATGCCCACGTGGTGTATGATTTCAAACCAACCCTCACCCTTTCTTATTATATTAAACCCTAGGGCACAATCTATAAACTTGCACGTGTTGTTTATTTGCAAACCCCCACAAATTAGCTGTATGACCTAAGCTCTCACCCTACTTCTTTATATAGGAAACCTAAGTATTTTCCTCTCCCCCTCAACATCAAGCACAGGACCCTACCCCTCTATTTTCCTTCACCCACGCAACTGGGACACAGCTGTCCGAGCGCCCTCCACCTCCACCCTCTTCGAGATCGCACCGGCGACCTCGCTCCCTCCCTCCGGCCATCATCATCTCCCCGACGGCCTCTTCCTTCAGTACGACACCGCCCCCGACCTCCACCGCACGGCCACCGACGACTCCGACGACCCCGCCTCCGGAGACGCCTGCCAGCGCTCGTCAACACCTCCGACGCCCTGCTCGCACACAACCGCACCGCCGCCCCCCATCCTCATCTCCGGCGACCTCGCCCAGCAGCGCACGCCTCATCACTTATCTGCACGGCGCCGTCACCCACGCCGTTCTCCCTCCTCCTTGCACCGACCAGCGCCTCACCCTGAGCTCCCCCGTCGGACAACAGCCGCTCGACGCCGCCACTCCACCGGAGCCCAGCACCGCTGCACACGTCGACGTCGACGAGCCCCCCTCGCCGTTCAGATCCATGCCCTCCGGCCAGAATGCCACCGTTCGCTTCCTCCCTCCTTCAAACGCCACCGAACGTCGCAGCGGCATCACCCGCCGGATCCCCCACGAGCCCCGTCCCACAAACTCGCCCCACCTTCCGCGACATTCGAGCTTCTGCCACCAAGCTCTCTCTGACACTGGCGAACTCCAGCAGCTCAACTCCACCGACTACAAAACTCCGGCGAACCTCTTCTCCCTCCGCCTTAAGCGTGCTTCACGGCCACTGCCGGCCATCAGTCTTCGTCGTCGTCTTCTCTGACTCCGACCAACCGCCGTCGTCCGATGTTGTTCAAGCCACGGCCATCACCACCTGCAAGCAACGACGACGATATTGACGCAAACATGTGAGTCCTTAAATACATTGTGAACGGTTTCATGCAGTGCTATATAGGACTAATGTTACTTCATCGGGAGTCGGTTTATATATTAGAATGTGTATTAGTTACTTATTAAGCTACGAATAATTCCTATAGTAACATATATATTATTAATGTTAATAACGGTTATATACTTTCCATTCTTTATTACACATGGCTATTAGTTCTGATTCATGCAGATAGTGGAGCATTTGCATGCCAGGGAAACAAATATAAGCAAACAGCTAATTATTTTGTAAATTAGTTCTATATGAGTTAATAAAAGTAGATCTGTAACTCTTATAAGTATAGTTTATATACATACAGTATTAGTCATATAGGTTATATCTGCGATCCAACAGTTTGATTTGATTAGAGTATAACATACAACGATTCACATATGTATTCAGTATTATTCTTTAGCTTGATATTAATTATCTATTGATGCAGAAGCACGCCTCTCGTCGCTATCTCCCGAACACCCAAATCGCATCGCTTCAGGCAAGTATATTATCTTCTGCTAATTTTTGATGGTGCAAGTATATGGTTTTTCCTACAGCTTTTGATGACGCAAGTATTTTATTTGTTTTCAAACTTCCTCAAATAACATACGTCGCGTAATTGTCAAGTAAACAACTTTTATATCCGAAATGGTTTTTAATGAATCCTGTTAATGTGTTGGTTGCTTTAGTCACTTAGATGATACACACGAAATGCTTTCCTTTCTTGTTATTCTATTTATTACGTGATGTGTATCCTTTTGCGTTGTGAAAAACTTAGCCCTCGGGGCAATCACAGATATTTGTGCCTTAGGGCAATTTACGGACTATTGTGCCTTGGGGCAAATCACGGACTATTGGGCCTTCGGGCAATACGGATATGGGCCCGCGGGGCATTTACGGAATGTTTGCCTTGCAGCAAACATTGAACTACGGATTTGCTTATGGACACTTTGGGTGGGGTAGTCTAGTGTAGTAGAGGCTGGAAAGCTGGATTGCACTCTATTGGTGAACTTGACCGACACATGGCCGGGTCGGTGAGTATAGAGTCACGGGTAGCTCCCGTTGACTTGGGTGTGATGCTGGTCACCTCCCCCTCAGACACTGGGCTTGTCACTAGATAGGAGATTTATTGAATGATTGATGCACCCTTCTCTTTACCTCTGTTGAAGCTACAGCGTAAACTGCTAAAATTATTGTCACGATCGACTATTGCTGTGCACACCACACTTGCTATACATATTGATGTACTCACTACACCGTCACGACTATTGCTATATACACTACACTTGCCATGCCAGTTTACTTTACACACTACACCTTGTTGCGTTGCTACTTTGCACACTACGCCAATCATGCTCACTGCTCTACACACTACAGATGTTATGCTCACATGTTTCCATATGCTGCTATGTACTATTTGTTTTGTAAACGATATTATAACCTTGCCGAGGGTCTTTCCTACTAATGTTTTTTTAAATCTTGCCGAGCGACCCTCGCTGACGTATATTTCCTTGTTTGTGAAATATACGTT
Source organism: Scilla litardierei (assembly GCA_030789695.1). Taxonomy (NCBI): domain Eukaryota; kingdom Viridiplantae; phylum Streptophyta; class Magnoliopsida; order Asparagales; family Asparagaceae; genus Scilla; species Scilla litardierei. The sequence continues at coordinate 10,401 of JAULAV010004678.1, read as the reverse complement.
AGGTTTTGAGCAGAGTTCACCGAAGAGTTCATTTGGAGATTGAGCAGGAAGACCAAGAGAACCAAGAGCACGAGATCCACTGCTGAAGACGACGGACGCTGCGCAGCTTGCTAAAATTTTAATAATCGTTGTTGTATTTTCTTTCAGGTGTATTTTAATTTCTTGTAACTGTTGTAATGGCCATGCTAGGCCTTTTAATTCCTTGTGTACATATAATCTGGATGTCAGGTATAATGATGATATTCTGTATTGTTCTGAGATCGCAAGCAAGAACCTGTATTTTCAAATGGTGTATCACTACAGACGCTTATTGGGTTGGGGCTTCACCGCTCCAGCCCAAGCGGGCCCGCTTGCGTCCTCGATCCCATGTATAATGGGAAGCGGGGCGTAACACGATGGCAGGGCTGTTACGGCGACCGAGCGGCAAGAGACGGCGGCACGGAGGAGCAGCGGCCTGTCAGCGAGGCCTGGGGAGGCCGCGGACTGTCGGGTCGATGGGCGCTGGTCGGAGGAGCTCTTGGACGTGCGAGGATGATGGTCTGAGGTGCTGCTGCTCTCGTGAGTGACAGGGAGGAGGAGAAGAACGCGGGTCGGAGGGTTGCTCGACGGTGATGGGGCCGCGTGACGTTTGGATCTCGAAGAGGAGGAGCTGCGGGCTTATGTGCGTGGATGAAGAGATGGCTGTGGGTCTGAAGCTGGGCGAGGGGGCCGTCGCGTGGGAGAGATGAAGTCGGGCGACGTCGATCTGTTTTTTGCGTGGATGAAAGGTAGGGTGCGGCAGCTTGCAGGCTCGGAGAGGAGGAATGGTAGAGGTGGAGGTTGTGTCTCAACTGGGGGGTTTTTTTGAGGGAGAAGAAGAAGAAGAACGTATGGCTCTTAGGGTGTTGCGCCTGGGAGAGAAGAGGAGAGGGAGGTTGGGTTCTTTGGGTTTCGTGTGGCTAAGGGATGGAAAAGAGTCGGGTTAGAGGGTAGCTTAGGGTTCTAGCGTGAAAGCCCAGGTTGCAGCTTTTGCTGGATGTTTTCTCTGTTTTTCTATGAAGGGAAGGCTGGTGTACCTTGGTTATTCGTTGGGTTGAACTTCAACCGTTGAAGTGGATGACGTGGGGAGAGAGAGGAGATCATGTGGGGAGAGATCATGGGGATTTAGGGTTGTTAGTTGTTTAGTTGTTGTTATTTTTATTTGATTTGAGGTTGAAAGCTTCAACGTTTGAAAAATAAGGTTGCAGGTCTAAAATTTGATTTAGTGGTTTTTTTGTAATATATAAGGTTGCCTTCAGTACATTTCAAATGAAATGAATTGTCTGTTAATGTACATATATACAATATATATATATATAGTAAGCTAATAATAATATCGGATTATTACGAATTGTACCCCGACATCCAAAAATCAAAAAGAACATCCCAGTAAGCTAATAATAATATCGGATTATTACGAATTGTACCCCGACATCCAAAAATCAAAAAGAACATCCCGGGGCGGTCGCGCCTTTGCGAGAGTCGTGAAAACGAGGTTCGGTCAAGCGTCCGGATTATTGATAATAACAATGGAACCCAAACACGAATATACGCATACGAAACAACACACACCCAAATATGCGTACAAATGGAAAGTGGTCGTTACAGGTATTGCTAGCAGTTGTCCCGGCCGCTGCAGGGGCCAGGATTGAGTGGAGAAGTGCCATAGAACGCAAGTGGAACTTCAGGTCCACTCACCAGCTAAGATAGTTCTTTCTCGCTGCGTCAAGAACCTCGAAATCGACGCTAGCCAATTTTGCCATTTATCTATGCAATTGAATATAAATTAATTAATATTGGGTAAAAATAAATTCATGCAAAAATAAATAAATAAACAGTCATGTGGGGATCGGCCAGATACCCTTTAAAAATGGCCAAAAGTGTCCGAATACAGTCCATAAAAATGAAATACAAAAGAAATGAAAAATACAAATTGGAAACCCATATTAGGTCCCAGCATATTGTAGATTTCATCTTCGTATTCAATTTGGCTGAGCTCCGGTCTTTAAGCATTTTACATTATAATCTCACTACAATTCCTCTCAAAACAGAAAAAGAAAGCGAGGAAAATAAAAAGGTGTGTTAAATGGCCAATCCCAGACCGTAAGACTAAATTATTTATAACATCCACGCAGTTTTATATATGCTACAGGCAAATAATAATTTCACAACATCACAGACATTTCAAAATACATCAAACTCAATTTATTGGATAAAAATATTAAATTTACGTTAAAAAGATTACTTGGACCATGGGAAAACGTCATTACCGTTAAGTTAGGTAACTAACCTAATGACAGAGCGGTCTCAAGATCCTTGTAATCATTAAAACGTTGGTGACAAACAATATGATGGGGATAAAGGAGGTAAGAGCACTAGCATTGGTGACAAACAAAATGGCACGGTAGCTAATAATGAGGAGGGCTGGGTGGATGCTTCAGAGAAAAGGAAAACCAAAAGCATACAGATAACAGAAATCCAGACCGATAGTGCCAACAGATTCCAAGGTTTATGTACTGAAGAAAAGACTGGTGGGGAGCGTGATGGCAGTAAGCAAATAGCTAAACCACACAACCGAGGTTTAGCTTATGGATCACATCCTGTTTTGGAATATCAAAGGCCTCAATGGGGCCTCTAAACAGAGAGAGGTCTCTGCTTTGATTACCCTTACTAATGCTGGTTTGGTGGGCTTTGCAGAAACCAAATTGCAACTAGCAAAACATCATCTGATTTTGAATATATGTTGGGCTAATTGGGGGTCTCATATAAGCATGCAAAGTAATAATAAAGTTAGAATTTGGGTGCTTTGGAGAAAAGGAAAGTTAGAGGTAAATGTGGAGCAACATGAAGAACAATGGGTCCATTGTAAGGTCAACATAAAGGCAACATGTGTTGAGTACTATTGCACATTCATATATAGCCACCAGTATAGTTTAGCGAGTCAATGCTTGTGGGAAGGATTGAAACATATTTCCTCAACTATGATTCATCAATGGGTTGTGGTAGGTGACTTCAATAATGTTCTAAAGGTTAATGAGAGAATAGGTGGCCAACCAATAACTACAAATGAGATTAGGGGGTTTCAGGATTGTGTGGTGCAATGTGGTCTCACAGACATGCTTACTAATGGTGCTAGGTATACATGGTGTAATGAACGAGAGAACCATATCTACTCAAGGATAGATAGAGATTTATGTAATAGAGAATGGATTGCAGTGTTTAAGGATTCATTAGTGCTAGTGTAGCCAGAAAGGGTTTCTGATCATTCTCCCTTACAAATCTACATGTTTTGCCCGAAGCCACAGAAGCTAAGACCTTTCATGTTCTTCAACATGTGGATTTCATCTCCTAGGTTCAAGGTTAAAGCCTACGCGGTTGGAATGTTATGATTAGACAATGATGGGTGTTCATGCAAATATGAGAAAGCTAAGAAGTAAGCTCAAAAAACTCAACTGGGAGCAATATGCTGATATTCAAGTTAGAGTATGGGAGACAAGATATAAACTACTTAATGTCCAGGAGCTTCTCCAAGTGCACCCAATAGACTCTAATCTTCAATGAGAGGAGAAGGATATAAGACAAGAATATGCAAGATATGAGAAGGACTATGATAGCTACCTAAGGCAAAAGGCCAAAATACACTGGATTGGGAAAGGGGACCAGAATACCAAATTTATCCATAGTGTTATTAAAGCAAAAGCACACAGGAATAAAATCATCCAGATTCAAGACCATTACGGCCACTGGCTTAACAAGGAGGATGAAGTTACAGACCACTTTACTGACTACTACATATTGTTGGGTTCCTCTCATGCAACCCCCTGCATAAATAAGGATGTATGTCAAGAAGGACCAACAATCACAATTGAATACCAACTTAAACTTGTCCAACCATTCACAGATGAGGATGTTAAGATGGCCATGTTCTTAATTGACAAAAACAAGAGTCCAGGCCTTGATGGATATGGTAGTGCCTTTTAGAGAGGCTTGGGAAATCATTGGAAATGATCGTTCCCTTGCTATCCATACGTTCTTTCGTGAAGGGGTACTTGATGAACACATCAACACAACACTCATAGTGCTTATTCCCAAAGTTGACACTCCAACTACAGCAAGTGATTGCATGCCTATTGCATGCGGCAACACAATATACAAATGCATCTCCATAGTGATCTGCAGTAGGCTCAAGTCGATTCTACCAATAATCATCAATGAGAATCAAGGATCATTCGTGGGAGGAAGGAATATTGCACATAATATACTAATTTGCTAGGACCTCATTAGATTGTATAAGAGGAAGAATTGCTCAGCAAGTTGTCCCCATAAGATTGACAACAGGAAGGCCTACGACACAGTTGAATGGAAGGCTCTAGAAGGTATCCTTAATGGTTTGAAATTTCGAGTCAAATTCATAAAATGGGTGATGGCTTGTGTTTCCAGTACAACCTTCTAGCTCTCTTTTAATGGCGAAGTTCATAAGGATTTCAAGGGTAAAAAGGGACTAAGACAAGGCGATCCGATGTCTCCCTTGCTCTTTGTTATTGTCATGGAATATCTTTTTTGGCTCATAAATAGGAACACCATGGTGAAGGGGTTTGGATACCATCATATGTGCAAACCATTGAAGCTGGTGGGCTTATGCTTTGCAGATGACCTGTTATTGTTTACATAGACAAATATGCATTCCGTTGAGATCTTAATGCATACAATTCATTCCTTTTCAAGAGAGACTGGCCTGACAGCTAACAAAGAGAAATCACATCTTTATTAATGGAATAGATGCTGAGGTAGCGAGGAAAATTTTCCATACCACAGGCTTTGCGATTGGGTTGTTCGCACTTAAATACCTAGGGGTCATGCCGAAGCCAACCAGATGGAATAGGGAAGAGTGTGATACATTAATTAATAATATCAGCCTCGAAACATCTTTCATATGCAAGGAGAAGCCAGTTGGTTAATTTTGTCCTTTTCTCATTGCAGTGCTACTGGTCCCAAATCTATGTTCTTCCAAAAAAACTACTAAGATGGTTATATCAACTTGTAGAGCCTTTTTATGAGAGCAGACATCCTCAGGAAGGAAGACCCCCATAGGATGAGAGGAAGTTTGCAGAAAGATGATTGAAGGAGGTTTGTGTTGGATATGGACGACATAAATACACCCATGAGGGGATGTATGAGGGTATACGGACCTCAGATGTCGCGTACGCGAAGGCGTGCGCGAAGGGAACCTTTTCTCGTGTGAAAAGGACCACTCGATAAGTGGAAAAAGCCACTCGATAAGTGGAAAAAGCCACTTTATAAGTGCAAAATGGCACTTGATAAGTGGATAAAGAAGAAGATAAATGAATGTGCTAATACAGGCTAATAAGCTTATAATTGGTTATTTCCTACAATAACCACCCCTAAAGCCTATAAATAGGACCCAAGGGTAAGGCATTCATCCATACTTTCCATGCCATAAGTTTGCATAAGGCATCCTTATGTTCTTCTTCTCCCTTCCATTAAAATCCTCTTCTAGTTAGAGATTTTGGCGGTGAAACTCTGCTTCGATCCTCCGTGACGAAGTATCGACCATTGGGCGAATCCAAGGGCAAAGTTCAGAGACTACCGTGCCGCATACGCAAACGTAAGTCTCTACTTTATTTCGATCCTAACAACGTTGTTTTGACAGGATCCTACATTGGTATCAAAGCCATACGGATTCGCTTCGGTCAGACCGTCGACCCGTCGAACCGATGAACGAGGCGTTGTCTTTTTCACGAATGGGTATCCTACCATTACGGATATGGTAGGAACGCTTCGTGACGGAGAGAACGCAGCGGTTGTTCTTTTCACGTTAGGGTCTTCTGTCATTACGGATATGGCAGGAACTCTCCGTGACGGGAAGAACCGACCGTTCACTTCGTCAAGCTCGCACTCTTCATGGATGCCGAGTCTCCATTCATAGGGAATGTGAACTCTCTTCATGTGGAGCGTGTAGTTTACAAACTTTAAAGTATGTTATTTTTCATTTTTGGCACACGGCCATTAGAAGATAACTACTTTCTCGACGAACGGGTGCTTCATCGACGAACGGGTGCTTCATCAAGGAAGATGATGGTAGTTATCTGCATCGGAGAAGATGATTTTTGGTGCATGATCACCATGGCCAAATGGGCTATGAAGCAATGCACCCCCCCATGCGGAGGGGGTTGGCTACGGCCAATAACCACCACGGCCACCCCTCCGGCGGGGTGTGCGGCAACCCCACAAGGGAGTGGCCGGCCATGGCCATATGGGCCATGGCCAGCCATGGCCAAAGGACCAAGGCCTGGCAGGCACTGGCCGGCCACGGCCAGGGCCAGGGGGCCCTGGCCGCGGCCAGGCCACGGCCAGAGGGCCCTGGCCAGGCCAGGGCCGGCCCTGGCCGGCCACGGCCAGGGCCAGAGGGCCCTGGCCTCGGCCAGGCCAGGGCCTGGTCGGCCCTGGCCAGAGGCCAGGGCCCTGCCGGCCCTGGCAGAGGCCAGGTTCGGTGCCCTGTCCTCAGGCCAGGGCCTAGCCGGCCCTGGCCTTGCCTGGGCCATGGCCGGCCCTGGCAGAGGCCAGGGCCAGGCCCTGGCCGGCCTCGGCCAGGGCAGAGGCCCTGGCCGGGAGTGGTGTCAGATCATTGGTTGGTCGACCAATTTGGGAGTTTTGGTCGACCAATCCGACATAAGGCCTTGATCGATCACGAACATGCCGACTAGCCCATACGGGGTTGCAAAAGGCCTTGGTCGAACACGAATGTGCCGACTAGCCCATACGGAGCTAACGACAGTCGTCTGCGGCAAACTTCTCCCATACGGGGGGAAGCGCCTGAATCCATACGGGAACCGGCGATAATGGCTTGCAGAAAAATCCCCACAGGGGGATCCAGCCTTGGCACGGCTACGGCTCATTCCCGGCAAATGGTCAGGAAGTGCCAAATATTTCGCTAGTATCATAGGGGTACTAAGTCGAAATATACAATTTTGAAAAATACGTTTTCATACGTTTTGAAAAATACGTTTTTAAAAACGCTTTTCCGCTATGAAGTACTATAAGAGTACTAACATTTGATAAAGTGATGGGGAAATATTGAAAGTTACTCTAGATGGTGATTGGAAACGTAATGACCTTTCCGATTCTAGAGTAACATTTTCAATATTTTTCAAAAGTAACTTATCAAATTATAAATATCATTCCAAGTTGGAGTTGAAATTAGAACTATCTAAATGGGATATTCTATTATCATTTCAAGTGGGAATTATATTTTAAGAAATTTTTTGCAATGATTTTGATCAAACCTTCGGTTTTGTGTCTTTTGCAGCATTTTAAAAGTAAAATATCTTCCGCTTCAAAGAATATCGTCGCTGAGTTAAACAGAGGTGAAAAACTCAACGGCGATAATTACAAACTTTGGTCCATCAAGATACAATACGTTTTAGAGGAGCAAGAAGTGCTCGAAACTCGAAAGAACGTAATGATTGAACCCGAGTTGGGCACTACGGCCCAACACAGACGAGACAATGAAGCTTTTGATGCTTGGTCTCGGAAGAACAAGATAGCATGCATTACGTTATTAAGCAGTATGGCTGATGACATAATGCGCATCTTCCGAGAACATGACCTAGCCATGGACATATGGTCCAAGCTAGAAGAGAAGTTCGGTGGCACCTCGGTGTCCAAACTTCGCGCTTTAACTATAAGGTTCGATTCATATAAGAAACGTCCAGATCATTCCATGGGGAAACATCTGCGACATATGGCGAATCTTATCTCGGAGTTAAAGGACGCAGGTCATGTGCTCACTGATGAGCAACAAATCCAAGCAGTCATACGTTTCCTACCAAATGGGTGGGACCAAATGAAGTTGCATCTCACTCACAATGAGAGCATCAAGACTTTCAGCGATGTTTCTAAGCACCTCGAATTAGAGGAAGAGCGGCTTGCGGCTGCCAAGCCAAGTGCAGAAGTACACATGGTTGCTAGTTCCTCACACGGGGGAAAGAAACGGAAAGATCGTGCAAAGTTCACTAATGAACGTAATAAGCAACCTGAGTCTACCAAGAAACCCAAACATAAGGGTGGGCACAAGAAATGGCACAAAAAGAAAGACTTGAAGAGGATCAAGTGCTTCAAGTGCAACAAGCTCGGTCACTATGCTCGTTCGTGTACGAGTGGAGGCGACGAGGTAACTTGTAAATATACTAGTTACATATGTGTTTCTAGTTCAATATTTCTTGTGGAATCTAATCCATTTTGGATAATTGATTCAGGTGCCACCGACCACATAGCAAGGGACAGACGGTCCTTCGTGGAGTATCACCGGATACCCCAAGGAACGAAGTGGATCTATGTAGGAAACAACACACGTGTTGAAGTGAAAGGCGTTGGGACTTGCAAGCTAGTCTTGGACAACGGCCGCACTCTCCTACTTCATGATGTTCTCTTCGCTCCAGATATTCGAAGGATATAATATATGTGGTTGTGTTAATGGGTCTTGGTTATAACTGGTTTTTTCATGATTGTAATGTGGACTTAAGTTGTAATAATACTCTTATTGGTACCCCCTCCCGGGTTTGTATTTAAAGGATTTATTGTAATGAGTACAATGTATGACTCCTTATGTAATGAAAATTTCCTTATTGCAAATTCTAAGACTTATGAGTCTGATGTGATTTGTTGGCACGCAAGGCTTGGTCATATTGGACCAACGCGTATGGATAGACTTGCCAAACGTGGCCTTCTATCCAATGTTTCAAAGGTTGAAATGTCGACCTGCGAACATTGCCTGGTGGGAAAATCTTGTCGCAAGCCGTTTGGAACCGGCACAAGGGCCGAGGTTCCATTACAGCTTATCCATTCGGACATATGTGGTCCGATGAATGTCACGACAAGACGCGGGAAGTCCTATTTCATCATTTTTATTGATGTTTTCACCCGATTCGGACATATCTATTTGATATCCCACAAAAGTGAAGCATTGGCTTGCTTTAAAAACTATATGAGTTTAGTGGAGAATCAATTAGATCGCAAGATTAAGGTCTTGTGAACCGACAGGGGCGGTGAATATCAATCAACAAGTTTTAAGGAACTTTGTGATGAAAAAGGCATAGTACATCAAGTAACTATGCCTTATACTCCTCAACAAAACGGTGTTGCAGAAAGGAGAAATAGGACTTTAATGGAAATGGTACGTTCAATGATGGCGCAAGCTAACTTGCCAATCACCTTTTGGGGTGATGCATTATTGACGGCCGCTTTCATTTTAAACCGCGTACCCTCGAAATCAGTTAGCTCCACTCCTTATGAGTTGTGGAACCAAAGGTCTCCTGACTTAAACATTTTGAAACCTTGGGGTTGTGCATCCTACGCACATATTTCCTCCCATAAGTATGGCAAACTTGGGCCAAGGGGAAGGAAATGTATCTTTATACGATACGCAGAAAACTCCAAAGGTTATGTTTTTGTTAGTCAGGAAGACAATGGTGGGCTAATTGAGTTTGAGTCGAGGGATGTCACTTTCTTGGAAAACGAGTTTCCAAGACAGGGCGAGATAAGTCAAGACTTATCTCTATTTGAGATTTATGATCAAGAAGGATTACCTCATTCGAGTGGGAGAATTCTTGGTGAAAACGAAAATACGTTTCAACCTTCACCAATGGATTATACGAATGACGATTATCATATTCCATACGGGAATAATGATCCAAGTGGGAGCAATTCTAACGACATTCCAAGTGGGAGTGATATTAGAATTGATCTAAATTCGAGTCAACAAGGACTTGAAGAATCTCAGATACGACGTAGTAGTCGTACAAGGTTGGCTCCTCTAAGATTTGAGGATGAATTTCCGCAAACCTTTATGACTTTACTACAAGAAGATGACGAGACTGCTACTTTCAAACATGCCGTATCTTGCCCTGCTAAAGACAAATGGATGGAAGCGATGCAAGAGGAGTTAGAATCCATGAAAGTTAACCAAGTCTGGGACTTAGTTGACTTACCCAGAGGACGTAGAGCTATTGGGAACAAATGGGTTCTCAAGATCAAGCATAAGGCTGATGGCTCTATAGACAGATATAAAGCTCGCCTTGTCGCGAAAGGTTTTACGCAACAGGAAGGGATAGACTACGAAGAGACCTTCTCACCTGTTGTTCGTTTTACCTCGATTAGCCTGATTCTGGCAATGGTAGCTTGCTTAGACCTCGAATTACATCAAATGGATGTAAAGACTGCCTTTCTCAATGGAGAATTGGACGAGGAGATCTATATGGAACAACCAACAGGGTTTGTAAAAGAAGGAAACGAACATAAGGTTTGTAAACTTCTTAAATCCATATATGGTCTTAAACAATCCTCGAGGCAAAAGTATATACGATT